>JBBPFP010204430.1:0-17625 GCA_037974795.1 Kaempferia galanga | reverse complement strand
CCTATATATTTTCTAAATCACTTACTGAAAAATACCGAGTGTCGGTATACGACCCTCTAGAAGTTGCCTTATGCCTTATTATTAGCTGCTCATAGGCTCCGCTCTTATTTCCTTTCTCACACAATCATTGTAATGACCAATAGGCTGCTCGGGCGAGTGTTTGTGAAGCGAAAGGTGTCCAGACAACTGAGCTCAGTGAGTTTAAATCCAATATCAGCCTAAGTCGACAATCAAGGCTCAAGCCTTAGCCAATTTCATCACAGAAATTGATGGTCCCGAGCCAGATGAAACATTGATCATTTTTATGGATAGATCATCCAGTTAGCAAGGCAACAGAATTGGCATGCTTCTTATATCACTACCAGACAACCGGATCCAACTATCTATCTGGTTGGAATACAGAGCAACTAACAATGAGGCAAAGTACAAAGCACTCATTGCTAGGCTTCAAGCCGCTAAGCATGTGGGAGCCATGCGAGTCATGATCCACTTAGACTCCCAACTCGCAGCACAATAGCTCTCTGGTGATTTTGAAGTAAATAGCGATCGCTTGCAAACGCACGTAGATGCCTTCAACAAGTTGAAGGCTGAATTATGAGAAGTTGTGCTGCAAAAGATCTCTTGGATGGACAATCGAAAAGCAGACAAGTTAGCAAAATTGGTTAGATACTTAATCTCATGGAGGCTTGACGAACCGATCGAACATATTCTATTGGTTGGACACATTGAACGTTAGGCCGAACGGGAGATTGGACAGGATTGGATAATGCCCATTGTTAGTGTACTGCTCAAAATTTATAGTATTAATTTAAGAGAATTATTTGATTTAATTCGGATATGACTAGAATTAATTTAGTTAGATTTAATTAATTTAATTTTCTTACCGTTATAGGATTCAGATTAATTAATTATAATAAAAATGATAGATATAAATCTCTAATAATTAAGTAAATTAATTAATAGCAAATTTATTTGATAAATAAATTTTATTAAATAAGTTAATTATGAATGTAATTAGTTAATTAATTTTAATAATTAAGTTAATTAAATTATAAATTTATTAGTCATAAAATTCAGTTAATTAATTAAATAATTATAGGCACCTTTTGGTAAATTCAGAATTCCACCTACACCTTTTGGTAAAAACCCAAAAGAGAAAAGAGATTACACACATAAGATGCATAGAAAAGTTTGAAAAGATGAAAGTATACACAAGTATTAAGACATCCAATAAATACCTTAATTGGATAATTTTTAATTAACAATGATAAAATATAATAAATTTTATATAAATATAAATAAAAACATAATAGAGTATTAAGATCGAGCTAATGACATATGCTCAAATAGGTAACTGTTCCTTACAAAGGAAGAAAAAAAAACTTCCATAGAATGTTATTCTAGTAAAGTAGCACACAAGAAAGTCGATATTAATCGAGCTAAATACAAAAGGTTATAACATGCAAATCCTTGATGAATAAGATCCATAGAAGTTCAATGCTGCCAGTTTCAGGCATCATTTGCTCCAAAGTAAATTTCATGATCTGTTTCTTGAGGACCTTCACTAACACATAACAGTATCACTAAACTAACAGAATCAAGCTAAATTCAAAGAATTATAGCAAAGTTTAGTGTGTCTAACGATGCGACCAAGGCATTCAATCCAGAAAACCCCGACAAAACAATTTTTTTTCATGGTCCTTAAAAAGTCGCTTAGTATAAACAGTTAAATACTGACAGAAAAGTGAATAAGCTGAAGTTGTTCTTTCCTGCACGCATTCCAACGGAATATGCAAATCCTTGATGAATAAGATTGATCAGACAAGTGACTAACGCCTACAGTAAGTATCACAAACCCAGCACCGAGTATTTTCTATGAGACAAATTCACAGATGATTGAACCCTATGATGATCGCTAAATTCTTTGTTAAACAAGTTAAGAGTGAGTTTAATTTTTTCAACGACACCTTTTTGAAGGTACGGATCGTCATATCTGTATGTTACACAGAATTAAAATATGGAGATATCTTCCAAAGTTTGAAGTCGACCGAGGGAGAAAGTCATGATTTGTCATCTAGAAGTCAATTTTCACCCATTCATACCTACCAGGAAGCGGGTGGTCATTAGCGGGATTGAAGTTGTACCTAGAGATATCGTGTAAAGAACAGCAAGACTATCAGGAATCTAGTAAACCAAGTTTTTTAAAGAAACGATTAGGTAAACGATATACCTTTCGATAAATATTCGTTGCTGGAGTTGCTCTGCCCTAGAGAAGAACTCTTCCATTTCATGAGCATTAGGCAAGTTCTGACGGAAGATTTGAATTCTTCGGTTAGTGGCTCTAGAATTGGTTGGCCTATTTGTCGAACCTGGAGTCAGTATTTCTTCTGGATTTCTGATTGAACTGCAAGGCGTTGTTTCCCTCTCATTCCTGAAAACATCTGAGAAATCAGAAATCTGCAATGCAACATTTGAAAAGTGCAAAACTTGTAAAGCTACCTGGGATAAGAACTACAACTCAAGGTTTCTTAGATTCAACCAAATAAGAAAAGAATCTAAAACTCGAAATGTTCTTTGATCTCTTTCGAATAAAAATAAATAAATAAATCAGGGTGTTACCAAAAAAAATTCCTACATGATACAGTAGCAAGTGAGCAAAAGACAAAGGAGCATGTTCAATTCACGGGGACAAGTCTGGATGCAATTACAATGCATAAAAACATAAACAGGGACCATAAGCAACAATTATAGCAGACAAACCGAGTCCGGGGACCAAACACTTGGCAAGCCTTTGCTGACCAACACAATCAACTTGCTCTTAACCACATCTATGAAGTCAAACTACACTGCCTGAATATTCAGCATAGATTCATAGATATTTTTACCCCGTGGTAATTAACGAAAGAATATTCCAAATTTGGTCTAAGAATAATCATTTTGTGCCACTATACTGAACTGGAAGCATGAACAAGGACTAAGTTGGATTGTTTCCTCAGTAACTCAACCATTAAGTGTGCAAAATAATTGGCAGCATACATGAAGAGATCCAGCATAATTAGCAGCATACTAAGACCATGGTAAACTAGAACCTTTTTTTTTAAAAAAAAAAAAAAGACATCTGTAGTAGCATAAGTTTGCAGGATCAAATTCGTCAAAGACAGGAAAAACCATTAGAAAATATTAGAAACTGTTAAATTTCACAAGTCTCGTAGCTTGACAAAATAGCTTAACAGCTCAATGAATAAGCAGGGCCACCTAGATCATGCACTTGCTCATAAGTTCTTAACCAAAAATATATAAATTGTTCACCATGTCCCAAAATACAAGAAGAGATCAAGTATAATTGGCAGCATAATAAGACCATGGTAAACTAGAACTTTTATAAAAAAAAACATCAGAAGTAGAGGAAGGCACAAGTTTGCAGAATCATATTTGTCAAAGGCGTGAAAAACCACTAGAAACTATTATGAACTGTCAAATTTCACAAGTCTCGTATCTTGACAAAATAGCTTAACAGCTCAATGAGTAAGCAGGGCCACCTCAATCGTGCACTTGCTCAAAAGTTCCTAACACATAACCCAAGCCATGATACATCTTACTTCTCGAATCACTAATTTGTAAAGAGAAAAAAAATGAAACGATAGAGAACAGAACAGAAAAAGACACTAAGAAACATGATATCAAAGGTAAAGGTAAAAAATAATTAATATGAAAGAAGCTGAAAATAGGGAGAAGAGAACATTAAATTCAGCCAAAGTTTAAAGTGCATTAAATTCAAACCATGTCAACAACGGAAGTTCCACTTGCAGGCATGAATAACCAGAATCAAACAATGAAGGAAGAAATCACATTCATCGTAATGACCTTTGTGATAAAACAGAAGAACCAATTCATCAAGTATCAGAGAAAACAACTCGCAATCAGATAAGAAGCAGAATCTATGACCTTTTACTATTTTACATTAAGAACAAAGTTTTCAAAGAGGTACATAATGTAAACGATTACGCAGGATGAGTTCGTTTCATCAAGTTTGGTATCGCATGAAGACAATAACAACAAAAAACCAAAACAGAAAGAACAAAAAAGTAAGGAAACAAAAGGTTCTGAGGAAATTTCAAGAGAATGAAGACGTTATCTTTCAGAAATCGTTTTATGATCGCATAATGGTGAAGAGTTCCTTGATCAGGAATTAGATCTAGAAGCGCGTCTACTGTTCAACAAGAAAATTGCGGAGAAGCATAAAACAGAGAAACCCAAGATAATGGAGCTAACCCACCTGTCCGTTGCTTCGACCTCGAGAATATTCTCCCCGAACGACGCCTGCGCGTCCGGCGGAGCCTCGTTGGCCAGTGAGCACCGCCTCGTGGAGAAAGACCCCGCAGATTCCGAACTTGCTCTCAGGCCGGGGCTAGGACTGGGCTCGGGGAAGGCCTTGCAGGCCGGAAGCGGGGGAAGGGGTTTCTCAAGGCGGCGGCTTCGGAGCTCGAGATAGGCACAGGAGGCGGCGGCGGCTGCGAGGGTCCGGGCGCGAGTGCGTACGCCATGGGAGAGCTCCATGACGGCAACCTCGCTCGAGATCTTCTCCTTCCTCATATATTTTCCCATCTGCGTTATAGCTCTTGAGATGGAGAGAACGCTGTAGGCAAGGCCGGCGGCGAAGATGGCGGCGGGGGGACGTCGAAGTGGGGGAGCAGAAAGGAGCGAAGGAAAGACGAGTTTTGAAAGGGGGAGAAAGAAAGGAAGAAGAAAGGGAAAGGGAAAGGGGAAGGGAAAGGGAAAGGGAAGGGGGAGGAAAGAGAGGAAAGATGTGGAAGGGAGGAAGAAAGAAAGGGGAGGGGGAAGGAAAGATAGGAAGTTGTGGGGAAAGGGAAAGTAGGTGTATCGATGTCATGTACCTGGCTTTGGAAGGGTACAATTATATATTTTTTTAATGGAAAAAAATAGTTTTCTCATATATATTATAAAACTGACTTTTTTAAAAAAATATATATTTTTTGTTATTTTATTTATTATCAAATAATAAGATGATCAAATATGGAAGGATGAATTTATATATCCTTTTTAATTTATCTATTATTTCTTCTTCAATTCACAACCCAAAACCAATAGTGCATGAGTAAAAAGGAAAAGGAGAAGATAAAAAAAAAGGCAAAATCAAAATGGGTGTTTTAAATTAAAAGAAACATTTAGATTAGTATCCATCTTCTAAAAAAAAGTAAATGGGTACCTCTGATGATTTATCCTTAAAAATATCTATGAATTTAATATTATTATAGAAACTACAAGCTAACTTCTAAGTTACATGTTAGTTTCCATACGTTTAATTATAATAAATATGCTCATTTAAAATGTAATGAGTATTATGAAGTCTACACATTTATTTTGCTTATTAAAATGTTGTTTTAACCATGTTATCATTCAAAGAATCTAAATTAAAATGATATAAAGTCATCATTGTACAGTATCTATCAACTAATTTCTACACATTATAAAAGCTATATATTAGATTTTATATGGTCGACCATGATCAAATAATATTCATTTGAATGTAGTGAGTGTTATGAAATTCTCATCGTTTGTTTTACTATTAAAATATTGTTTTAACTAGATTATCACTCAAATAAGCAAAATCAAAATATACAAAATCACCGTTGAAGAAACTAGCAACTTGCTTCTACAATTGTAGAAGTTAATTGCTAATAGTTTCACACGACTGAATAATCAGATAATATAAGAGTATTTTTGAAAGTTCATGTTAAATAAGGTGTCCATTTGACTTTAATTGAAAATGAGACATCTATCTCATGATTTTATAAATGATTGACATTCTTTTAATTTTTTCTAAGAAAAAAGAGGAAAAGCATGAAGAATAAGGAAGCGGTCGTGAATATGTGAAGTTCATGGTGGTACAAGCAACCTTGTAAATACCTCGCAAAGACCACAAGAGATTCACAACGACTATGGATTGCTCATAAAAGCTTGCTATGAATGGTTCATGAGGTCTGGACTAGCACATGAGGTGTTGCCACCAATGAAGTATGGGGTTTGAATCTCAGCATAGCGGAGGTATATGCCCTCCCTTATGTGCTAATCACTAGTAGCCACCCGTGATTTACCTCATTTGCGTTGGAGGCGAGCGAAGTCGTCTTCTACCGCTAATAATATACCATCTCCGTGTTATTTGTGGGACAGATTAATGAAAATGCTGGGACGAGCGAAGTCTCCTTTTATCACCTATAATACTAATAATTGAATTTATGGTTATGCGTGGCATTTGGAGCTCAAGATTTGAATCCACTGACTTTCCGGTAATCACACCGCGCTCATGGTTGATGGTGCTCTCCACAATCCACATTATTTTATTGAGTCTCACCAGGCTTTAACCTACTCCGCATTGACCCTTTACAGTTAGATAAGCTGCGTGTCGATTTTCCATTAGCCTATATGTCTGCCGTACTACGTGCCTTCTCTTGTCCCTCTTTATTTTTAATTGTCTTTCTGTTTCTCGATTTCCTCTTGCCCTCTGCCTTTCCCTTTCCAGTCTAGGGTTTGAGTTGAATCCTCAATCTACTCTACCCGGGAGATCGTGGTGCAAGAGCGATTTGGAAGGACCCGAGATGGGATCTGAGGCGGCGTCCGCCATCCCGAGCTCGCTGGTCCAGGAGAGCTTCAGGCAGTTAGAGAGGCAGCAGGAGCTCATCAGCTGCTGCACAGTGCTGTGGAAGGAGCTGTCAGACCACTTCTCCACTCTCGAACGAGGCCTCGAGACCAGGTCCGAAGCCCTCCGATCCAAGCGCCAGTCCCTCGATGCCTCCACCCAGCGCGCCCTCGATTTGCTCGGTCACCGCGAGCTGTCCATTGGCAGCGCCGTCGACCTCGCACTCGCCAAGCTCGAAGAGCGCCGCGTGGCCGCCGTTGAGGCCCTCGCGGTTGCTTCTTCGAAGGTCGACGAGCACGATCTGGCTGGAAAGTTGCGGTCTTTGTGTACAAAAATGGAGTTTGCTGGCTTCTTCGATTTCGTGGTTGCTAAAAGGAAGGAGCTGGAGCTTCTTCGGCCGGAACTTCCAGTGTCCCTTGCGTATTGCATTGATCCTGCCAAATTCGTGTTGGACGCGATCTCCGTGGTCTTCCCTCTGGATAATAGGACCGTGAAATCACCTAATGATCTTGGTTGGGCATGTGTGCTAATTTTGGAGTCTTTGGTGCCAGTTTTGGCTGATCCAGAGCTGGGATCGACCAGGCCATTGGTCACTCGGTGCATAAGGAAACGGGCTGAAGAGATGGCAAAGAAGTGGAAGGAGGGGCTGGAACAACGTGGGGGATATGAGAATGTAAAGCCACCAGATGCGCACACATTTCTCCAGCACGTGGTGACTTTTGGAATCATAGATAAGAATGACAAGAACCTATACAGGAAGCTCGTGATCAGTTTTGCTTGGCGGAGGCAAATGCCCAAGCTTGCTATTTCACTAGGACTCGAGGATAGTATGGAAGGTGCATTCTTCTTTTATCTTTCATACCTTTCGTTTTTACTTTGAGATTTAATAATTATGATTATAGTGATTCAATATGTAGTTTATCAAGTATGGGTCACAGCAGAAGTAGGATTAGAAGCTAACTATATTCACTAGCGTTGCCATAGCCCCTTTGATGCAGTGTGATTTCCAGAGGTGGTATAGAAAGTGCATGACTATGTCGTCAATTCTGACCTTACTTTCTTCACATCATAACTGTTATCAATGTTGATAAGATATATCTTCTAGGAACTCATGCTTTATGGACAGTGATTGCAACTATTATCTTCAATAAGTAACTTTTTGTGGCAATTTTTTTTTTGTAATTCTTTTCATCTGTCAACTACTGCTTCGCTGCAATGAGATGCCAGGAAACAAGTGAATATGTTTAACGGAATGGGATTTAGGCGATGTTTGAATCTGCACGTTCGAAGAGGATTGATGAAGATTTTAAGTTTTGTCACTTTCTGAGCTCGTCTTCATTCATTCATAGTAATATGAAAAACATGTTATTCTAATATAGACATGAATAATTGGATTTAGGTTGATGCAGAAGCCTGGACAGTCATGACTAACTTAATGACAAATGTAGGATGTGTTATCTAGCCTTTCTTTATTTGGTTCTTGTAATGATGAAATGTTTTCTTCTATCATTTGATTTGATAAATGTTGCATTAAAATGCATGCCTCTCAGTCTCAGATGTTATGATGGAGCCATTGTGTTTGAACCCTTGTTGATTGAAATTTTAGGCTTTTTTTTCTGGGTTGCTTGTAACTTCTTTGAAGGTGGTCCTGAGTGTTAGGGATGGAAATTGATATCTGTATTGCCTTCTTGAAGAATATTTTTTATTCTTCTTTCTTCTTCTTCTTATTATTATTTTGAAACTTAAGATTTACAATTGGATTGGATCTTGAAACATTTTAAAACTACATTGTATATGCAAATCCTGCTTTGGCAAGGTTCAATATGAAAAATCAGCAATTAACCGTGATGGGTATTGCAATTGTGGAATTGAAGGTTATTTTGTCTCATATGTTTGAACTGGAAAGCTATTTTCTAATTTACAGATATCATAGAAGAATTAATTGATAAGGGACATCAATTAGATGCTATAAACTTTGCATATGAGGCTAGCCTCCAGGACAAATTCCCTCCTACTTCACTGATACAATCCTTCCTCAAAGATTTGAAGAAATCAACATCAACATCAGAGGAAACCAACGCCTGTGGGCAGGTTGTGGTATGGATTAATTTTATAGTTACCTTTTTGTTAAAGTTTAGTATGTATAATCGACCAGTAGATTTCTAGCCCGTTCTTTTCCAAATAGCTTCAGATAATTATGTTGAATGATAATATTTTATCATCTATATCATATAATGTTTATTTTGTGTGGGCCATTTTACAAATCTTGCGACATTTAGGATATGAAGCTTTATAATGGCGTGGAAAGAAACTCCATATATTTCGTAGCTTGCCTAATTTAATGCATTTATCTAGAAGCTAGTGATGCTCATTCTGTTCTTCTGCAGAATAACACAAGCAGGAAAGAACAGTCAGCTATTCGGGCCGCAATTAAATGCATTCAAGATCACAAGCTTGAATCTGAGTTTCCACTAGAGAGCCTTCAGAAACAACTCGAAACATTGGAGAAGGTGAAGGTGGAGAAGAAAAAACCCGCTGTATCTAGCCCTGGTTCTGGCTCTGGTCCCGCTAACAAGCGAACACGAGCCAACCATGGTGGACCAATGCCTCCTGCCAAGGCGGGTCGCACTACAATCAATGCCTGTGTTTCCTCTTTCCCTGCTACTCCTGCTTATGTGCGATCTCCCTCTGCCCATGCGGCATACCCTGCTCCACCCTCTTATCCTTACGATCGTCCAACGGGACATGCAGTCTACAGCAGCAGGAGTCCACCGGCCATCAGGGAGCCATATGGATACCCAGCTGAAGAAGTTACCCACGTCCCACTGGGGGCATCATACCCCTCACCACCAATGAGTTACCCAGCCTATGGTGCATACCAGAATTGCACCTTTGGAGGTTACAGCAACGGGCTCGCACCAGGTTATCAGCAGGCTTACTACAGGTAGGTATAGGCACGAGCACTTCAACGATATTGACCTGTGGTTGATGATATAATTGCTAATAATCCTTAGTCATTCGCTTAATGGCATATTTTGTAGCGGCTAACTCATACTGTAGGATCGATGTGTGCTTTACTATTTGGTTTGCTTTAGTCATGCTAAGAACATCTGTATTTCCTGCACTGTATGTAAATTATGACCGACTAAATCTTAATGTCTAATAACTTGTTTCTGGACAGTTGTATTAATGCTGCTTAGCCTTCTTGATTCTTACTTTTTGGCTGAACATTACGAATATCCTTGTTGTCAATGAATGCTTAGTAGCTTTTTCTGAAGCTGTCGCAAGCTGCTGAATATTTTTTATGGGGAGTTTGGTTGATTGATAGATCTGATCTGTTTATAAAGTTCATATATGACATCTACTCTAGCAATACATAGAAAGGAAGTTCGCATCTGGTAAAACATAGAGGGTAAACTGGAGTTGTATTTGTTATTTAATCATTGAGAATTGTATTACAGAATTTGTTGGATCGAAGGAGACAAGAAGGGTGTGGTGGTGAATTTTGGTCGTTTAAAAATTTTTTTCCCTTTTGTTGAAAATTGAATCAAATAAAGTTGTAGCGGGTGAATAATCTATTAAAATTCTTTTCAACTTTCGGAGATGATCTTCTCTCGACGATAGTAAGACATACACAAATAAAGCAGTGGGAGAAGGTATGAGTTGCACAGAGAATTGATGAGCCTCAGACCTCGAGACTTATTTTATGGGCCATGTTCAGTCAATTGCAAATTGATTAGTAGCTCTTATCAAGAAACTGGTTCCGCTTCTTTCCTTACATGCTCGGATATCGATCCCTCAAAATTTGGATCTTTCAATCGATTGAATCCCACCCAGTCGACTGATCCCAGGGGTTTCCTTTCCTACGAAGATTTAATCATATCCGTATCCACTTTCTAAAAGTGGTTTGGTTGATTGAAGCTAGGTTTCCTTCTTTACAATGATTGGTGCTTATCTATCTGGATTGGTTGATCAAACCTTCCTATTCTATAGATTGAACTTCTCGATCAATAACAATTTTATTTTTCTGTAAAATAAAATTAGCACAATACAAATACAAATAATGATACTGCAAAATAAAGTTAGAGACATATAGTAATGCACGAGTCCAACAAATAGTTAGAATTGTTTTGATTTCGACTTAAAAATCTCCGTTGGTTTCTTCGGTTGAATTAATGCCTATGTTTTCTCCCAATTTGGGACACGACCTCATTGTTCTTCTTTTTAGAAGAACCACTTTGTTTCAGGAGCTTACTTCAACTTATCGGTCAAATATCTAATTCTTTAGACTTGTTTTGGCTTTCACTGCTCAACATTTAATTAGTCTGCTAAGGCTTTCTTCTGATTAGATATCTAGTCCTCTTTGACCTATTGAGTCCACCTTACCAGATGTCTAGTCCACTAATCAATATGGATTTTCTATCTGGTGTTTACTATTTGTTGAAACTTTTTTGCTTAGCATCTGATCTAGCTGACCTATTAGGACTTTCTAAGTTGAACAACTTGTACACTTGATCAAATATAAAATATAAGTTCTATTTTGGTGCTTTCTATACCAACAGAATGTGTAAATAATTTCTTAATAACTGTAATTCGGTGCATAAAGTTCTGTGTGAAATCCTGTAAAATGATCAAACCATATTAGATCTATTGAGTGATCTCACGATCTTAAACAGGACAGGGCAAGGAGTTTAGCACTTGGATCACCAAGTAGTTTGCCCAAGTCAAGTCATAGATTGATCAAGCATCTTGACAGGTCACGGAGGTCAAACTGATAAATCACTGTTCTTTAATTTTTTATATTTATTCATGTAATAAATAAAAAAATTAAATAATATCCATGCACCTATTTATCAATCCACCCATGCTATACTCCTTTTTTGCATCTATCTGTATTGATCCTGGACGGATTGACGGACCACTGGAGCGAGCACAGTCACTTTTACTGCCAACTTTTGCAGCCGTCTGGGTAAACGAAGGGAAAGAAAGAAAATCTTTGATGCATTTGCTCTCCCCCGTCCTTCTCATGCTTTCAAATCAGCTCCTCTCTAGGTTCCCTTCCTAGTAAACGTCCATCTTGTTTGTTTTTTTGAATGTGACCCCCACATGATCCAAACTGTTACTCCCTCCCTCTCGGGTGCAGTTGTCTGTGATAGAAACCCTAGGTTTCATCGATCTCGCAGTCGTCGGCAGTGAGCGCGGGAGACCAGATCACGACCATGTCGATGTCGAAGGGATCGAAAATGCTTCAGTATATTAACTACCGGATGCGCGTCACCATCCAGGACGGTCGCCAGTTCGTCGGCAAGTTCATGGCGTTCGACCGCCACATGAACCTCGTCCTCGGCGACTGTGAGGAGTTCCGAAAACTCCCTCCGGCTAAGGGTGCCGCCAAGAATATCGACGGTGAACGCGAGGATCGTCGCACGCTCGGCCTCGTCCTCCTCCGTGGCGAGGAGGTCGTCTCCATGACCGTCGAGGGCCCCCCGCCTCCCGACGAGTCCCGCGCTAAGGCCAACGCTGCAGCCGCCCTCGCTGGCCCTGGGGTCGGGCGCGCCGCCGGCCGTGGCATCCCCACGGCGCCCCTTGTCCAGGCACAGCCTGGTCTCGCCGGACCCATCCGTGGCGTTGGTGGACCCGCTCCCGGGATGATGCATCCGCAGATCTCGCGCCCTCCCGTTCCTCAGCTATCTGCGCCGCCAATCTCGTATCCCCAAGTTGTCCGTCCGCCTGCTCCGGGGCAGGCTCCTGGTTTCCCAGACCAGCCCCCGGCTGGGGCTGTGCCAATGCAGTTTGCTTCCAGGCCTGGGGCTCCACCCCCTTCATTTCCAATGCACCCACCGCCGCTTGGGCAGAGACCTCCATTCCCGATGCCCCCACCAGGGATGCGGCCTGGTATGCCTGCTCCATTTCCTCCAAGGCCAGGTATGCCACCACCGCCTGGTGGACAGGTCCCTGTGTTTGCTCCGCCAAGACCTGGAATGCCACCGCCGAACCAACAGCAGGGCCCGAACCAGTAGTGCTTGAAGTCCAGGCATGTTATTTAGCCCTTTATGCTCAAATATTTCATTCGTAGGTTTTTATTTGGGTTCATTCCGACTGTATCATTTGTAGGTTTTGCACTGGAATTGATAATGATCTTCAGGAGAGAATCAAAAGATATAGTTGGTGAGAATCTTTGAAGGATATGATCTTCAAATGACAAAGTTATTAACTTTCTTCAAAAAACTTGATATAATATTCTTTCTTAATATGCCTTTGAAAGGAAAATGCCGTATTGTTTTGATGTTTGTGAAAATGAAGTGAGCTTTGGAAAGGTGGCAGTGTATCTATTCTCTCAATCTAGGAGTTGATATTGGGAGATCCATGAGACTTAGAATAGAGAGACAATAGCTAATCTCAAATTGTTCACGCATGACAGATTAAAAATAAGAATTTGTATTGGGGGAGCTATTGAGATGTTAGACTAGAGAGACAATGGATAAATCTTGAATTGTACACATGGCAAATCAAAGGTACTAAGAACCTAGTGGTATATTAACTTGAGATAAAAGAGAGAAAAAATTGAGTTCTCTTATCCTTTTCTCCCACAACTACCCTACCTTTATTATTATTATCATTAACATTTTTAGTATAGATTATTATTATTGTTATTATTATTTTTACAATGAACCTCTCTGTTGTATTGCCTCTTGTATTAATTATTAAAGAGATAGTAAAAGGATGTCTTTTTGCATGGCCATGTTGAACTCTCTTGTTCCTTTGTCTTCCTCACCTTTCTTTGCACTGGCATTGCCTTTTCATGCTTTGCATCAGACCCTCGGATTGGAGATTTGTTAGAATCCATGAGGGAAATAATGATGGTCGTGGACTTGCCAGTGATGTATGTTTGGGGTAGGCCTTGAAGACTCCTGGAAATAGAAATCTGCAGAATGTCAGTTTAGTGTATAGATATTAGATTATCAGCAATTATTATAGCCATATCTGCTGTAGCAGGATATCACTTTTGTGCACGTGCTGAAAGGTAGGCACACTATTTCAAACTAAGATACATTGTAATATCGTACAAGGCTTCACAAAATAATGCAATTTACCAAGGAATGAAGGAACAGCAAATAAATTGTGACAATGAAAACACAGAAACATGGAAATGGATAGAGAAAGGGTTTCATGATTCTGAAGCTCTCTTCAAAATAAGGTCCAACAAGTTCAGGTGTTAGATCCATTCACAACTTGCCAACGGAACCGCTAATGATTCCTGATTCTTCCAAGCTCAACTCTTTTGCTGGCTAGTTTCTGGTGTTTGCTTTTTTTTTTCTACTGGACTTAAATTACATTGCAGAATATTACTTTACAAGAGCATGATGTACTTATCGCCATAACCTGTTTAAGGGCATGTAAATTATAATTATTTTCTTGTTCTTCATTCATATCCTTTCAAACCAAGTAAACTTTCCTGCGCGTCTGATGCAGTTCACTCTTTTGCACTGCCAGGTATCGTCATCTCCTTTACATCTTTTGTAGGACTTCTGGCCTTCACCTCCCTCAGCTACTTATGCGGGGAATCTAAATCCTAGGTTTGGAGTTAGTGTTCAAGCTGATAGATATTGGATTTTACATTCAAAGTTATGACATGTAATTCAAATCTCCAGTAGAGTACCGAATCTTAATTACTGAATCTTTGTTGACATGCTTCAAATTTCTAAATCTCTAGATGCCATTGGTTTCATGATGTCATTGATGTTCAGCAAAGGAACGTTTTTACTGTAATTTTTATTCCTGTTTGTTCTACTATTCAATCATGATTTTTAAAACATTTTCCTGTTATATTGTTTTGTCATGGTTTTCTGCATTAATCTGAGTTTATATTAATCGGTTTTTTTTTTCTATACCAAACACCAACCAATTCCCTCGAGGAAATGTTTTTCTGATATCGCAAGGCCCCACGATTCTTTGGCAACCTAACAAATCGATTTTGCATCAGTCCCTCAAATTCCTATTCATCCTTGTCCACTGAGCTTCCATCTTCCACCACCTAACTTCCCCTCCAACCCTCTTAAATGACCTAGCACCTGAGGGACGGAAACAAACGAAACAGCTAGGAAGAAATAATGAGCCTGGCTCTATCTGCTTTTCTCATGACCATGATCCAAGCTCTCTCAGCACAGCATATACCATCTTCTGTCCCCAGTACACTAACTGATTGCATGCTGTAGTTTGCATTTCTTTGTATCTCATCTACTCTCTTTGTATCTTCTGTTTTCCAGAAGAGATGTGCAGACTTGTGGATTGCGGAAGAGGAAGCTGCCTAGAGTCGCCAAACTCTACCTTTGGATTCAAGTGCGAGTGCAATCCCGGCTGGACCCAGTTCCAGTTCACACCCCGACACCTCCCCTTCCTGCCCTGTGCCATGCCCAACTGTGAGTATTTCTCTACTTTCATCCATCCACATGCAATGCAAACTTAAGCATGGCCCCAAGTGCAGGTGTATTCGATCACATTTGTTACAACGACTCCATGACTCAACCGCCTTCAAACATAACACAGCCTATGAATCGGTCCCTGCTCTTCGATCGTAATTCTCGATGCTCTTCTCCATTCATGCTTGTGTACTCCTCAATGCCTCTTTACTGACCGTTGCCAATGTACATGCAGCGTGCATGTGGTCCATCTGCGGCCATGGAAAATGTGCGAGAACGACCAGTTTTGGCCACCGCTGTGAGTGCGAAGAGGGGTTTAGCAACCTTCTAAACGACACCAATCTTCCATGTCTGAAAGAGTGTGAGCACTAACTTACTCCACCAAATGAAATAAGACTGATCAAGGCTTGAAGGTGAGATCATATCGGCATCATCTTTGCAGGCATCGTCACGGTTGATTGTCCAATGCTGGGGTTCGCACTTTCAAATGGGTCATCTTCCCCACCTAATTTTTCTTACAGAAGCAGTGGAGGTAACTGTCGCCGAAGAAGTCATGTTATTTGTATATTAATTATTACCTGCTCATATAGAACTGTAATCACAAGCTGTTGTACTTAAGAGAGCTGTTTGTTCAACCACAACCAGATTTTTCTGCTCGAGGAGATTTCCTGTGGGTGGTCATGGTCATGATGTGCCTGCTCGTGCCGCTGAGAACGAGCTAACAAGTCCGAAGTGTATCGACAGGATTCTCCATCAGACAGTTTTGTCGAAGGATTAAGTGGTGGAAATAATGCCCTGTTTCTTCTTCGGGGTGGAGTCCTCATTCTTTTGCTTCGTCTTCTATGTACAGATCAAGTACCTGATAGAACTTATAATCGAATTGTTCTTAAAGCATGAAAGTATAAACACTCTGAAATAATTCAAAATCGGATCGCATGTCATTGATGTGTAACAATCTAAGCGAAATTAGATATGTTCATCTTCAAAAGGAGCAAAGAGATGATAGCCATTAGCCACTGCAGTCAATTCCCAGCCAAGGCATTTTCCTGATTAATTTCAGAAAGTCCGACTGTGATTATTAAGGCCACTAGTCACTTTTTAGATTAATAGTCAGTAGAAAATTTTGGTAACCTTTCATATATCTTAGACCGATTTATATTATCAGCCATAATTATCAATTGATTTAGTTCATGATTAAAATATCAATGAAATTACTATTGGACTTGATTCTTAGTAGCATATAAGAGAAAAAAATTCTAAAAGTACTTGCTAAAAAATGTAATATCATATCATCAAATCAAAATAGATGCCGTCTTATATCTTCTTCTAAACTGTAAATTAGGCTAAATAACTTTTATATCTTTTGTTTTTTTCTTATTAAATTAGAAGTTATCCTGAATTTAAAAAATAATACTTAACACCTTGACTCAAAAATAAAAGAAAATAATAAATGATCAAAATAATCTGGACCTAAATCTTAATTTTAAACGTTAAAATTATTTTAACTAAAATACCCTTAAAGTAACTTTAGATTTTTAGATAAAAAAAAAGTAATAAAGAAAAAAAATCTTATATGGTCGTTAAAAGTTTAACCTTAATATGAACTTTTTGAAAAATGAAGTTGTTAAAGTCTTATGTTTCTTCATCTATTTTATTCATCTACTAAAGGAACACATGTTCACCATTTTTCTATGTACAAATAGCAATTGGCATACATTAAATATTAGTGATTTTGGATTTATATGTTATATTAAGATGTTTGAGCATTAACATTTTAGTTACAATAACTTATAAACTTCCTTCCTATATTTTGTAATATATTTGATGTATATATTGGTGCAATTTTGCCGCACCAACACTTCACTCTTATTTCATTGTATGTCATATTTAATGATAAGATTGTTAATAATGAACTTTATTTCATCTTCATTTAATTTTGGTTATCAATTTAGAATTCTGGCTCTTTTGTAGTTAGGTGAGAGTGACGGAATGAGATTTTGGATGGTTATCTCTTTTAGAATTACTGTTTTTCTGTTGTTTATATTGATGTTGTATGAGTTTTGTGAGGATTTTTTAGGAACAAGTAATATATATATAGTTAAGGTTAAACTTTCAGCAGTCACGTAGGTTTTTTTATTTTTATTTTTTTTATCTAAAAGTCTAAGTTTACTTTTCAGTAAAGGTGTTTCAGTAAGAATAATTTTAACTTTTAGAATTAGAGTTTAGATTAGAATGATTTTGTCATTTATTATTATTATTATTATTTTGGCTTTAGATCAAAGGAGGTTAAGTGTTATTTTTTAAGTGCAAGTAGATAAATTACTAATAGATAGAAACACAGGGGTTTAAAGATGTTTACCCTATGAATTATTTGTAGCTATGATAACAAGGGTTTGATTATTACCTAGGATAAATCATATTTGAGGAGTTCAAATTATTTATAAAGCTGAACCATCTGTACTTCTTGATTTATTTTGATGATCGATAGTAAATTTTTATAGAACTAGATCGATCCCTAGATTGCAAAAATAAGATACCTAAATCAGC
>JBBPFP010203333.1:0-17627 GCA_037974795.1 Kaempferia galanga | reverse complement strand
AAGTGTGACTTGACAAAGAAAGATCTGACAACAACGACCGAGGCCGATGGAAGCTTTTAAAGGCAAGGTTGAAGGATGGGGAGCATCCAAGGGATGTATGACTGATGGAGAAAGCTAGAAGGCTCAGTCTAGGCTGGCAAGGACGAGTACTAAGAGAAATGTACTCGAGAATGAAAACTCTAGATTTAAGGTTTTATCAATCGACTAGCAACGAGACATGTACGTAGCAGTTTGACAAGTACTATAGCAATTGACCGACACTGTAGCAGTTTAACCGGTACTATAACAGTCGATTAGTGTACTGTAACAATTGACTGCTGCACTATAGCAGTCAAAAAGGGATTCGACAAGAAAAGTTCATTTTATGAAACTAAAAACTAAAATAAATTAATTGAGACCCTGCCCAAAGCGGAGGCCTAGGTTGGGGCCGCTCCTAACAATTGCACGCTAGAATAGTACTCAAAGGCGAAGGAATTTCAACAACAAGGGTAGGAAACTAGCGGCAATCAAAAGAGGACCTTTCTCCTTCTGTCTGGCGACTGTAGAAAAACATAGCAGGTGTTATGCTGTTGTCTAAAACCTGGAAGGTTGGCAGGAAGTTCAACAACAAGTGCTTGGACAACCGAAGGTAGCTAGGTGCCTCCGGCGATGTGCTGCAGCGGCTAAAGGAGGCGGCAACATCTCCTTTGTGTCCAACCAACTCTTTGGCTGGGTCTTGCTCTAACAGCAACAGTTTCGTTGTCCGGCCAACCTTTGGTCGGGACTCCTTGGGTGGTCGGTAGCTCAAGAGGAGCTCCTCTTGTCTTGGTCGACAACAGAAGTTGTTGGTTGGGAGCACAAGGCAGCAAGAAAAACTTTAGCGGCCGCTCCATCCTAAGGGCGTGCTGCAGATTTCTTCATGGGCAGCGGAAAGAAAAAAGGCATCTTCATTAGCGACAGTAAAAATACAAAAGAGAGAAGAAAGAGCAATAGTTTTAAAATAGGAATGAATTCTAAATCCGTCATCTGATTGAGTTTTGTTTATTTTAAATTATTTAAGAATGATTTCAAAATTATTATTTCCAAATCAATTAACCAAATACTTTATATATTTATTATTCAATTTCTTCATTTTTAAACCCTAAACCAAACACCATCTAAAAATTCTAACAGTTAGCTAATCGAAGTTGCTGAAGTTATTGAGCTACATAAGTAGAAAGTAGCCGTTAGATTCCAACTACTTTAGTCCCACATTTAAAAATTATAAATAGGAAACAATTATTGAAGGCAAAAACTAAGACTTCATATTCTCTCATTTACAAAATAAAAAATCAGCTTCTTTTGCCTTTAGCAAAAGAAAAGAGCAATAATATGGGTAAATTATCTCCCTAGCTCTTAAATTTTTTTAATCATCTAATTTTGATTATCCAACTTTTTTTAAAAAATAAATTACTCATTCAACTTTTTTTTAACGAGTTACTTATGACCATTCCATCAAATTTTTTTAAAAAGATTAATCGAAAACTATGAAGCTTAACTTTAGAGTGGTAAAAACACGATGATAAGGAGCTTTAATACATTTTTACTAAGGTCTTAGATGAAAATATAGTTGATGATGACTTACAAAATAATTTCAAATGATCAAGAGATCTAATATCTACTAATACTGGCCTAACCCAACCCATGACTTATTTTAAAATTAATAGAAAGTTAAAAAAACATTTTAAAATTTATTAAAAATATTTTGCTTTTATAGATTTTTATTTAAAAATAAGTCCGACGAGGTTAGTGATCCTCGACCCAACAAGAAAATGGGCTAATCAAATTCGGGCCATATGAGCCCGTATTGACACCTTAGACAATATAACAAATTGACATGCCACCACTAAAATAAATAAAAATTGTCAGGTCCTCCTCTCCACCTCAGTTCTCGCCAGAATAGGGTAATCTTTGCAGTTGAATAAATCGATAAGGGTCTAATTGAAAAAGAACATGTTTCTTGGAGCTGAAGCAGCAGGGTGCGATCCTTCTTCTACCCTTTTCCGCCTACCAATTAAATCGCCGAAGAAACCCTAGCCAGCGATCTAGAGAAGATTTGAGAGAAACACCATGAGTCGAGGAACTGGAGCTGGCTACGATCGCCACATCACTATTTTCTCTCCCGAAGGCCGTCTCTACCAAGTCGGTAAGCCCCCTAGTTCCTCGATTCCTACCCTACGGAAAGTTTTTTTTTTTTTTGGGTTCTCCCTAATGTGGATCGTGCTCGAGGCATTGATGTGCATAAGTAAACGTCCGATCTAGGTTTGGTTTTAGCTGCAAGTGAGTTTGTCTTTTGTTCTGCAGAATACGCGTTTAAGGCTGTCAAGGCGTCCGGTATCACGTCAATTGGAGTTCGTGGAAAGGATTCGGTGTGCGTTGTCACCCAGAAGAAGGTTCCTGTGAGTGTTTCTCATTTGCTTTTCATTATCTTGTGGGTGCGAAATGCTTCTCGTCTTTGTTGATGTAACCTAGTATTTCTCGTGGGAATATCGATGCAGGATAAGCTCTTGGACCAGACCAGTGTCACGCATCTCTTTCCCATCACCAAGTACCTTGGACTCTTAGCCACAGGGATGACAGGTTGTAAATCTATGTATTCCTCCTAGTGAATTATAGCCTTACAGTTTTAACTTGTAGCACATCCAATCATTGTGGATACTAAGGTACTTGATGTTTTTAAACTTACCAGACCATAACCTCATAGAACATCTTTATGTGCTGCCTCATCTCAAATATTAGGCACACAGAGATGTAACTGTTCATCATCCTTATAGCTGCATATGCAATGCTTTACTAGTATTCTTGTGTATAAAATTATCTCATGCAATATTGTTTATTACGACATATGTATCTTTTAAAACTTGAAATTTGTGATAGAATACTGAGTTGTTGGGAATGTTAAATCATATTTTTGAGTTGAATATTAAAATGCACATATTATCCAGCATGATTAACTTTGTCTTTTATCATTGCTTTTGTAGCTGATGCAAGGTCCTTGGTTCAACAAGCAAGAAATGAAGCAGCAGAATTTCGTTTTAAATGGGGATATGAGATGCCTGTAGATGTATTTTCCAAATGGTACTATCATCCTCTTCATATTTATCACCTTGTAGACTTGTATGGTGTTACCGTGTTAGTCATCACGCATTACCAGTTTATGCATAATGCATGTACACTTAACTAAATTTGTCAAACTAAAAGTTACTTCTCAAAGCCTTAATTATGGTTTCCATTTCGTGATATTCTCCTAGATAGCCATTAACAAGTTTGAAGATTTAATATCTAGTTTTGGAAATATCACAGTCAAGATTTTGTGATTTCCATCACTTTTGCTTACCAATGCCAATCTTTTTGGTTTCAATCTGGAATAGGTTAATGCTTATTTTTTATGGAGAACAAAACATGACATGTTTATGCAGCTATTAGGGTTAAGAAATTGACATTCATGGTGAATTTTGCTGATCAAGACATTGATATTTCATTAACCAAAGCTTGTTTCAAATATCTCCCTTTTTAATCAATGGCTGGTCAAGTTTGACTTCCAGTGGAAGTGGATTTAGATTTCAGGACACCTTCAT
Source organism: Kaempferia galanga (assembly GCA_037974795.1). NCBI lineage: Eukaryota > Viridiplantae > Streptophyta > Magnoliopsida > Zingiberales > Zingiberaceae > Kaempferia > Kaempferia galanga. Next base: position 14,031 of record JBBPFP010203333.1, on the reverse strand, counting down.
TTTATAAATTGATATTGTTAGTTACTCGAATTATATTGACCATATTCACTTATTTGAATTTCTGGTGTTTAGCAGGTCATCGTTTGTTCATTATGTCATAATATAGATAGCTGTCCTTACATTCGGAATAAACTGTTCTGCTTCTCTTTCAGAAGCATAAATAATCTGCCAGTTACTAAGAGAGAACATTCTCACATAAATGTGCAGGGTTGCAGATAAATCACAGATATACACTCAGCATGCCTACATGAGGCCTCTGGGAATAGGTTAGATTCTTGTTTACATCATTGAGATTATGAAAGTTCTAGAAGAATGGTAGTGGAGTGTTCTTCTAGATTCGAACTCTCTCTGTCTTTCTCATCCTATGATGTTTTAATGCAGTTGCAATGATCTTGGGTATTGATGAAGAGAAGGGACCCCAACTCTTCAAATGTGATCCAGCTGGCCATTTCTTTGGGCACAAGGTGGTGGAATTTGAAATTCATATAATATATATTAATTTTACTTGCCTTTATATCATAGTAATCTCTAGCACAATACTATCATTGGTGGATGATCTTTGATAAATTAACACAATTACAACACTCAGGACACAATCTGGAAGGTAATGTATGAAACCATGCTATTGCTGACAGAATCCAACTGAGCTGTATTATGTGTTTGATAATATGAGAAATATGACTTTTGTAGTTCCTTTCTAGATACCTTTTACTCTTTCATGGTGTTTTTCTAATGAGAATTGGAAATTCTAGGCCTATAACTCAACTGCAATGCACCAAGGAAGACAAAAATAGACGGAGATACTTGGATAGGAGGGAATTCCATTTAATTCTATTCAATGAGAATGTATTATTGAGGATGTTGCGCTTAGTTATTTCTTACGTGGAAATTTATGTTACCACGTAATAAGTAACAGATAATTAGTATTTTGTTCTTTGGCCAACTGTTACTTGGTAAATTTAAAGGACATTTCCCATTCCCTTTTCCAGACTTCTGAGGTACAAACTACTGAATTGCCTCATATTAGTTAATAAATGGATTATATTGTTATTATTCCCTTTTCAAACCATCATTGGTAATGGTTTATTAAACCATAGAGTTGAATAACATGAAGAGTTATTAGTTAATGGAGTTCATAGGCTTAGATGAGGGAAATACTATTAAGTTGGGTATAAGCACTTGGGTTAATGGCTGTACTTAACAAAGTTAATAGGCTAGTTCTCTCAAAACAGATTCTGTGAGGTGTTTGTAGAACAGTGATGACAGAGCCATCATTGGCCTTACATGCCATCAATAATGGATGATTCAAAACTGAGTTATACTATAGGTTTTGATGCGGATGCCATGCAATATGGCGGCACCCTAGTTTAGTTTCACATGAAGAGTTGTGGCCTAATCAAAGAGGTTATAAACTTAGAAAGTTTTACTGTCCGACTATTATGCTTTTTGGACTAGTGATTAAGGCTAACAAAGTTAATTGATCGGTTTTATCATCTAGGTGGGTCTTGGTAGTCCAATATGCAACAAAAAATCACTATATGCAGTATCAGAAGAAGTCTCCTTGTACTTCCTGTCTGATGAGAAGTAACTTGTATACGCATCTAATGAAGCTTTTACCTTATGTGAAAAAAATGTATTGAAGATCATAAGAATCTCATATTTTTAGTTCCATCCATTATTGATAGATGTATTGTTGCTCAGTTGCAAATCATGCTTCTCTAAATCAGTTAGGTTATCTTTGTTGCTCAGTTCCATCCATTATTGTTGCTTAGTATTGCCAATTTTATATTGTTTTGTGATTCGTCAATGTTATCTTTGACCTGCTAAAACTGTGTCCAAAGGTTCGGTTTGTTTTGCATAAAATAGTTTTGCAATAAATAAATAAATATATATATATATATATATATAATGTTTGATGCGATGAAAAATCATGATTAATGGAAAACTTTCTATCGTCAACAAAAGCAAATATGAGAATTTTAGAGGAAAATTATGTTAAACAGGAAATTACTTTCTCTTGAAAAGAGCATGAGTCAATTTTCTCCCAACCCATCTCTAAGCCGTATGTGCTCATCAACAATTCCCCCCCTTCACCCTCCATAGTGTAGTCTTATTTGTGAGTCTCCACTCTTAACTTTGAGACCTTTGACTTTGCCTATGAGCTTGTCCGAATTTGACTGATCCACCTTGTTTGCACGAAGTCATTGCCCTGCCCAATTGGTCGCACTATCTACCCACCATGTCAGACAACATAGCTTACCACTCAGCTTGAACGACCTGATAGGATTCAGCAACCCACTTGGGCTACCTTGGTTGCTTGGACCAATTGGACAGTCTGCTTGCTCGAGCCACACTCTCCTAACACGTAGTCTGCTTTGCTAAAGCGGACTGATTAGATTGGTCGGATCGAGTTGGCCTGCTTGACACACCTGATTGGATCAGCCTTCTTGACCTACTAACCTTATTGGCCTGCCTAGATCACCCAATCCAATCCAACCTCCTAGCCCATTCAAGCTGACTGATCCTACTGGTCCTACTTGTCCAGACAGACCGGTTCAATCTGGAGGGGAAAATATTTTCCCCATATGCCACATATACAGATGCTCTTTTTTTTAAAAAAAAAAATTGCCTCTGAATTTTTTAAAAATATTTTACACGAAACAAACAACCAAAATTGCTGATTAGCAATATGCTTGATTTTTTTTGCTAGTCATATTACTAAATGCAATTACCTTTTATGGCACTTGTAGGAATACTATTAGGTGCAGAAAACTAATCCTTCTAGTTCCTGTAAATAGCTAGTTTTGGAGCATGCTTTTGTTTGTAAATGTAGTTGATTACTGTTTGTTTATACATTGCTTTGATTATTTTGATTCCAGGCGACAAGTGCTGGCCTGAAAGAACAAGAAGCAATCAACTTCCTTGAAAAGAAAATGAAGAATGATCCTGCATTCTCATACGAGGAGACTGTGCAGGTGTGCCTATAAGATCTATTGTTGCACGATATAGTAGTTTACTGCCATAGATCACTTATTTCAAATAACTCACACATTTTCCTTTTAGGTAGGACTGCAAGGATACTCAAATCTGGCTTAACAAGTTTTAGTATACTAACAATATCTACACTACACTAAACATGTTTAGTGGCTTATGAATAGTTAGCAAGTCTATTTTTAGTTAGAATATCTGTTCTTTTAAAACTGCTGCTTATATATGTTATAGAGATAAAAATAACATACTTGTTTTACAGTCTTACCTGTTTTCCCATAGTCTCAGAGGAATCTAGTTATTCTGTAATCTTATGTTACAACCTTTTCTCAATGAATGATTGGTCATTGTTAGTTAAAATATTTGTGAAGTGATATTCTATTGACCTTTTGCTTTTTGGCAGACTGCGATATCTGCACTGCAATCAGTTCTGCAAGAGGATTTCAAAGCTACAGAGATAGAGGTAATCTCTTAATTTAGTTGAGGACTGGATTTTCTGATAATACTGGAGAGCATATTCTGTCAATATTAATAGCTTTTCCATTCTCTTAAAATTTCTGACTAGAAAATTGGCCATTTAATTTTCCTCTTCATCAGATAGATACATTACTTGTTTTCCATGTGCACGTTTGTGAATATAAATGTTTATTTCCTAGGTGGGAGTTGTGAAGGCAGAGGATCCAGCATTCAGAGTGTTATCAACAGAGGAGATCGACGAACATCTAACAGCAATAAGTGAACGTGATTAGCAGAGGTCCATTTCAACAGCTTGACTCAGTTTCAGATTTTCAGACTCCATGTTTTAAACTTGCGTCAGAATAACTATTGTGTCACTATATCTATAATGGATTAGTTTTTCCACTGCCGAATTTGAGTCTCATGTTGTCAAATTGCGATTGGCACAATTTCAAAACCCTTTGATCAAGGATCATGGCATTCCCCGTGGATTTGACAATAAAACTTTACATCTCTTTGCCAAAACGTTTATGCTGTCTTCAAGAAATGGAAATTTTAGTATCATCGAGCTCTGTGAGCGCCATAATTGTAATATGTAAACCTGTTCTTGTTAGGAGTGTTTAAACGTTCTTCATGTTCATGTCGTGGCACGGCGCATCACTGAAGATTACACAGGTATGTGCTGGTGTGATTGAAGAGCCATGTTCCAATTACGCATATTTAAAGTGACCGCAAGCTCTTCTGCCCTACTGTAATGATCATTTTGGCTGTAACATCCAATAAAGTCGATGTACCTGAAGTGCAAAGCACTCTTCATTTTTAACGTTGCTCCTTGACGTTCACAATCATGACCTAGCCAATCTCGAGAATGTACTGAAAGCTTTCTTGCCACTGGCGATCAGTTCATTTTTGCTTTTTCATCCTTAACGGACGTAGTTAAGTTGATATTCAGATGTTAGATTTACATCACAGGAGTAAGATTTGAATACAACGTTAATTTTTTCCACCTAAAAGGTCACTCTCAATACCATAATTTACCTTCTCTCAGCCTTGAGACGGACAGTGGAGAGGCGTGTGAATGTTATCATCTTTTTACATCACAGGTTATTTCCTTTTGATTTCACTCTTCTAAATCGAACAGAACTAAATTTCTTAGTATCATAAGTTGCGAAGCGTAGGAAAGTCACGATGCGTGAATAAACATTTCTTAATTTAGTCACGCTTATCCATGTGTATAAGCATTGCTAACAAGCATCTATCAAGCAGCAAACGACATTGACATCAACGTCTGCTATTATTATTGCACACCTTGGTAACATCTTTAAGCGTTTAAACAGCGACCAGACTCCCTGCGTAGCCCACTGCAGGATCATTGTTGGGAATGACATGATGAGCTCCATGCTGACTAAAATCGCCTCCACCGTAACCATCGCTCACGGCATCAGTTGTTGTATTGCTATCCACCATATTCCCACAACCTCCACCACCACATTTGCCTCCGCGACCGGCACTAGGCATATTGCCAGTTGCCATACTTCCACAACCTCCACATCCACCGCCACCACATTTGCCACCACAACCACCGCCACAGCCAGCAGACATATCGCCACAACCTCCTCCGCATCCACCACAGCCTCCAGACATTTTCCCGCAACCTCCACCGCATCCACCACCGCAGCCTCCGCCACATCCACCACAACCACCGGACATTTTCCCGCAGGCTCCGCCACAACCTCCGCCGCATCCACTTCCACAACCACCAGAGTTTTGGCCGCTTGATGTGTTCAGCTTGTCTTCATTGTCTGAAACAGAATCAACGATCTTCACTAGATCCTCAGCACAGGCTGCTATTCCATTAGATGCCTTCTGCTCATCATGTTCTACCTCATTTGAGCTGGGGATCACTTCTGCATCATCTTTGTTTGGAAGGACATTGCCGCGTTGCCTTTTGTTCGTATATTTGAGAATGAATACCAATAGAACACCAAGTAAAACAAACTTCGTTTCATTGACCTATTCACAAGATGACAGTAGGAATCTGTTAAGGAATACGAGGAAGAATTGCCAAAAAAATCTGGTTATTACCTCGATAACACCGGCTTTCATGTCGAACAATGCAACAGCTTTTCCGTAGGGGTTTTGAGTAGAAAACTCAACGAGTGTAATGAATTCATCACCATTTTTTTCCTTGCAACATTTGGGTTCATATTCCAGCTTTTTCCCGAGGAAGAGCTTCATCTGTTTAAAAATTAGAAGCTGAAGCTTTAGACACAACAGGAAACAAACAACCAGCAATAATATGAACATTCCAAAGTAGTTTCAGCATACACGTAGTGGATTAGAATCAAAGGAATTAATCATCTTTTACTACGTCCCAAAAGAACAGGATACATGGATACTGAGAAATTATTAATAAGAACAAGAAACTTAAATATGGATTGAAAGTTGGCAAAGACTAGAAAACGATGAACTTACCATGAAATCACCTTTGATTTCAAATATATGGCCATCTTGACCTGTATTATTCTCAACTAGGGAGATATTGTAGTTATTCAGTGACCAGTTATTGTCTGAGTACTTTGCTAGCTGCCATGGGTTTCTTGATTCTCTTGATATGCCAACGACTTCCCTAGTTAAAGAAGTGGCATTTTTGCCTTCCAACGTCTCCAGATTCCTGTTAATACAAAACTAACTAATTACTTTATTTCCATTTCCAAATAGAATATCATATTTTCTCCTATAACATAACATCACGTGTTTTGAAAAATCATAAATACAAGATTAATGTTGCATTGTTTGCCTGATAGAAGCATGGAATTCTGTCATTCTTTTGATATGATATTTTTTCTATTTTCCAAAATGTATTTCACAGTATATTTAATAGAAAGAGACGTGGTTTAACTCCAACAATGGCCAAATGATTTGAACTATAGACAAGCACCAGTCCAACTGTGAATGCATCTCTACTAAGCACATGATAAAATTAAGGGAATACGAATGCATTAGCTAAAAACAACCTTCCAGATAGCAATAATTTATGATAAAATTAAGAGAATATGAATGCATTCGCCAAAAAAAACCCATCTAGATAGCAATAATTTTAACTACAAAGTTCGGGGTTTATACGTAGCATGCGTACCTAATTTGCAGACGAATTACTTCCTCGCCATGAAGATCAAGGAAACGTGTCCAACCTTTGGACTTTTCCTTCCCTCGAAGCGGTAACAAGCATGTGTTGGTGGAGATACAAAGTGATTTAAACATGCGAAGTTCAAAGGGAGCAAGGACTGGAACTGTAAAAGACACTGCGACCCGTAGACAAACTGGTTTAGAGTCCACATTCCCAGAATGGGGCTTCAATTCAAACCACTTCTCAGTCGACAATTCTGAACTAGGATTATTCAAGTCTTCAAGGGAAATTGAGGCTGTCCCAATCGTTCTAGCTAATGTTGCAATCTTTGATTTCCATCTTGACATAAGTGTCAAAGTGAGCTCTCCTGTTGGTTCACATGTGAAACTGGCTCTGTGTTTCTTACCAGATACAGATTGAATGCTTAGAGCACCACCGTAGAAGAATAGATCTGGTTTTTTCTTGGCAAATAATACGTATAGGTTGCTCTTTTCACTGTTTGGTAAGTTTTTTATTTCCACAAACTCCAAAAGCACCTGCATAAATGAAAATTGCAACTGAACAGATGAAAGTGGAGAAATTATGGAAAGGGAAAATATTCTATCACACTTACATGTATTTATAGACAACATAAAAATCCCAAACATGACTAATTCTATCTAAAATTAGACAAAAAATTAGGTGTAATTTCAGACTAGGTTATATTTAATTTTTATCTAACAGGAAGCATACACAATTGAATATATCCATGTCAAACCCAACTTAGCTGACAAGGATTTTCAAAAGAAATGTACTCAGATGCATATATTGATATGGCTTTGCATGTTCAAATAGACTATTGAACAATAAAATTACTTTGCTTCTTGTGTAGAACATATCAAACGAGAACAAGCGAACCATGTAATTGACACATTGTTGCGATAGTTTGGTGGCTTGAAGGAATCTTAACTGAAAAGACTTAATCTCTCAAATTATCTTAGGATTAGTTATTAGGCCAATATATTAAAAATATTCACAAAGTGTTTTGCCTTCCCCACTTTTACAATTCATCTTTGTTTAGATAAAAGCTAGAAATGTCTGCTCTCAGTTGCAAAAAGCAAAAATATATAATCATGAATCTTACCAGAACAGCCATAGGTTGTTTAAGGGACTCATCAATGATTGTTTCATTTACAACTGGATGGCTAGAAAAATATGGAATGGATGCCACTGGAGAAGGAGAGTTCCCTCTGTACATTGCACCTGCCTTCCAATATCTGGATCCATATGTATCCTCCCACTGCTTTGTTGTTTTATCAAATCCAACATCAAGTTTCTTCCCTTTCGACCTGTTGGAGTCCATATCATCATGTTCTAATACCTTTCCAAGCAGGTTAATCATGTCATTGCAGTACGAAAGAGGATGCAGTTGATGAGAATGCCACATGAGATCTATGTCATAGGTTGGCACAGTGAATTGTTTGATTGATCTATCGAGGTTAATCTTGATCAGATTAAGGAAACCCTTGTATCTTGCAGCTGCTCCTTCCAGATACCGTCTATCATGCATACATGGTCTCGACACCTATCAGATAGTAATAGTATTTAAGGAACAAATGAACAATTTTGGAGAATGACGGGAAATTAGAAAAAAAATCAGATGTGAATGTACAGTTCAGGTCAAAGCACGCAAAGAAATAATCTTTGACAAGATAATCTGATTTACACAGGGCAAAAAGGAAACTATAATTCCAAAATGTTAAATCAATCAATACATTTTCTATTTTCCTTTTCATATAGCGCTTACATGAAAACCAAGAGGAAGTCAGCTAATAAAAAGATTTAATTGTTTTTTATTTTTGTTCCCTCTCATCTTGTTATTTATAAAAATCTTCAACTAGTTTCTGAAAAGGTTAAACTGCAAAAGTTCATAAGAAATAGGCCTGCACCAGAAAACTCTTTGGAGGTTCATCTCAATTATCATTGTTGTTTTGACTCCAAAATTAGTCAATTTTGGGAATTGCAAAAGATATTTTTTCTAAACCTGTTGGTTAGCTTCACAAAGCAGAATGATATAGCCTTTCTTTTTAGGTAATAGAGCCACCAGTAGAAGCATATATTGTAATTGAAATTTACTTCAATTTATAACTGGCTTGATTCTGAGATCAGTATATCATTCCACAAACTTTAGCATGGATTCTGTGATCTTTGTTCTAGACAATCGTTATGAAGTACAAGATACAAATTCCCTTTGAGCATCTTCTCGCTATGTGAAATTGATAACTAGCTATAAGAAGGATTGTCTATTATAATTTACAGTCAATATATAGTTGTATTGTTGGCTATATACAGTAATTATGCTCTGCATAAATATTGCACATTCCATCTTTCTACAAGCAGGCATGGGATGCACACATGAGTGAGCCCCTATGTTAATTTTCTGCAGCCTGACAGATATAGAGGACCTTTGCATGAACCACATTTTAAATTTACTAAGACTAAAGTTGCATTTGTTCAGAAGTCCACTGGTTCATGTTCTGTTCCTCAACTTAAGAAGACAAATATACGTGTAAGTTTCTGCAAGTTTTAGCACAAGTTTCTGCTTCTGGAAGTAAACAGAGAAAAGAATAACAATCACCATAAAAGACTGATGACAAGCTTGGTTATTCATTAATATGTCAAGTAAAAAACTATCAATAATTTCAGTACCTGGTAGCAAAAAGAAGATTGCCTTTTAACAGCAGAAACCAAATCATATGTAAGCCTTGAAGCAACTCCATGGTGCTCAGATGAAGTTTCCTTTGAGACAGTATAATCACAGCTGAGCTCAAACGGCTCCTCTGGGTACATCTCTGACCACTTCTCTGTCATTTTGTGTTTGGACCTTTCTTGCAGCAATGATACGACATTATGGTTATCTAGGATCCTCCCAAAAATCTCCTCACAGTCCTTTTTGTATCGGACCTGAAAGTGAAATAGAATGAGAAATAATCATACGAAGAATTCAATCCTCAGAATATATGCGCACCGGATTCAGTCGATGACAATGCCATATCCATTCACAGTCCAGAGGGACATACAAAAAATCATCCTCTGCTCCATGTTCACAATGCTTGGCTAGCAAAGGAAGCCAGAAAACCTTGTACCTAGATAGTAAGAGCACACATGTCAATGAAAGACAAAAGCCTTGTGCTTTTCCAACATAATTGCAGAAACCTGGATTTGATCCTCCAAGTCAAAATTACTAAGTAAAAATGTAATATATACATATCAATCCAATACTTTGAACAAGTGGATTGACAGTAAAACTAGGATAGTTATGAGTATTTTTTAGGCATCAGATAATTTTCCAAAACCCTCTTAAAAATGTAAATTTATTGATCCTCCAAGTCAAAATTACCAGGTATAAAATGTAAAAAAAATCAATCCAATACTTTGAAAAAGTGGATTGACAGTAAAACTAGGATAGTGATGGGTATTTTTTAGGCATCAGATAGTTTTCCAAAAAACTCTTAAAAATGTAAATTTATTGAGTCCTTTCCAGAAAGCTCAAAATTTAATTAGACTAATTTATATACTTATATAATGGACCAACATTTATTTAAATTTGGGTTTCAAATTAAACAGATTTTTTAATTAGATTTCTGTGATGTAGATATATTGCCATAACATGAGCAATATGGTGTATATAAATTATCTTAAATTCAAGTGACTATTTTTGGTTTAAAAAAATCAATTTTGATGTTTGTTTGGCAAACAACTTAATTCTTATATCAATTTATATTGGAAACAAGATAAGTGTGCTTTTTTTTTATTAGTTAATAGAGTAATATAATGTGGTTTGACATTATAATTTGATTTTATATGGATGAACTAGAAATATTTCTCTAATTTTTTTATATTGTATTTATATATTTTATTCTTTAGGATTAATTAATTATGTAGCATAGCACAACTATCCATGTTAGCATCTCACTGAAAGCTATCACGCTAATATCTTAGCAAAAATGAGTGCTAGAAAAAAATGTGGTACCGCCACGTTAGCAGCCCCCTCATGATTGCCCCAGGCCATTGAGAGGGAGTTACAGGAATCCAAATCGGCAAGTGCATGAATGGTAAAATCTCCTACCGAGTTTCGACCCCCACTTCAGTCATTATCCCATGCACTTACCAATTGAGACAACCCTGGGGCCTAGTTAATGAGTGCTAGAAGTTGCATGAACTATGGATGTTATGATAGAATTGACGCTAGATTTTAAAACATGGACGCTAGATTAATCCTTTTCTTCAAATTAAGATGTTCTGAAGAAAATATAGTTCCTAATAAGCAAGAAATGAGCATTTGCTCCTATAAATTTCTTACCCTGTCAAAATCAAGTCCCTTGATTACTCCATTATCTCTAGAATACAATAAAATAACTCTGACCAGTCCGACCCACATAAGCAAAGAATTGGGATCCACGTAATTTTTGGCTTTGAGATAATCCCAACGCCGGATATTTTTTATAATACGTTTCCAAGTCAACAACAAATTTCTAACATCAAACATGGACATGTAAACCCTACCACACGCAACAAAATTGGGGGACAAAAAAATCCCACCTACGTTCTTACCTGTAGATGGCACGATCCAGAAGGGGGCCGTCGTAGAGCCATCTCCGGCGATCTACAGCAGCTAGGAACTCCAGCTGCTGCTGGGCGGCCGCGACGAGGTCCTCAGTGACAACGACCTTCTGCGCCTCCAGCCACGCCGCCTCCTGATCCTTGTCCATCTAATTTTGTCCCGAAAGGCGAACAATCTGCCGAAATATACGCCCAACGAGAGCTAGCTAGAAAGAAAACAGCGCAAAGAGTGATCTTTGGAGCAGTGGATGATGCCTATTACAAATCAGGGGGAGAGGGGAGGATTTGAAGGGCATCAGAAGATGTCGAAGACGACGCTAACCTCGTTGGGCAACTGAAGAGCTCTATGCCGTGGAGTGCTACTGCTCAGCCTCGATGGTTGTCTATTTGTAGTCCAGTGGGAGGCGTGGGGAGAAGTTAAAATTGAAAGCAGGGATCTCTTTTCGATAAAATAAAATAATCAGAGTTTCCGTCAAATATGAGGTAATTTTACTGAAAAGTCCTCGCATACAATAGGATTATCAAAACGCGCCGTTAAATTTTTCTTCAATTTTGTTCGTTAGAATTTGTTTTTCCGAACCCGTCCGAATATTTTCAGTTTGTGAATATTAATCAAGTAATTCATTTATATGATGATAAGAATCCAATATAAATATAATCAATAAACTATGCATTTTTAAAATATTAAATGAAATAGTATGAGTTATATTATAAAAGGCTAGTAAAAAAATAATTACACTTTATCTAAGTATGCCTCACAGACAGTCTCTGATCCGGTATAGTTTTAAAAGTCTACGTGAAGGATGATGGGGAGGTCAGTTAGGTATCATGTGGTGTACGAGAGGAAGCCAGTATGGCGCAACGTGACAAAGCACCTGATGGCGTGACTCGTCTCTCCCACCTTCTCAGTAAACCTAAGTCTTCACGCTGAACCCAATGAACAAGCGCAAGATAGGCTGGTCGGACCGACGAAAGTCTAGATACGTCCAGACGGTCTACTACTTCAATTTGGCCTCAAAGCGACCCGGGCAGGCTGGACAAGACCTTATCTGAACAGCCAAACATGCTCAGTCACTCGGCATACCAGTCGCTCGGCACGACTTTAACAATTCGATTACCTGAGTCGACCATTTGATTGATAAGTACAAACCTTCAGAGCCAGAGCACAGACCTTTAGAACCAGAACACAGACTCTCAGAGCCAGAACACGGACCTTCAGAACCAGGACACAGACCTTCAGAGACTCAGACTTCCAGAGTCAAAACACCCAAAGTCAGTGATTGGACCTCTGGCATTATTCCCAAACGCGTAAGCGATTCGACCAGCTCATACTGCATAACAGCCTGAGAGCTTCGCTCGATCAGGCAGACATCCCGACCTCGCTCGCCAGCAAGGTACAGTCTGCTTGACCGTGGTCAGACTGAGATCGCCACGTAAAAAACGCAGCGCAGATCCCTGACACGTGTCTGGAAGCAACGTACCCGATGCAGCTTGGCGTCAGAGCCCCTACGTGGCAGCCCCTCATTGATCAGTATCACACATGACAGCCCGTCATTAGTTGAAACACATCACCACACATGTACAGATGGCGGAGAGCTAGCTATAAATAGGGGTCCTCGGTACTCGTGACAGCAGGTTAAGCAAAGTACACGTACGCCTCTTTTCTAAAGTAGTGTATTCCTGCATACCTTGTACAAGTTCTTATTACTGCCCGTTTGGTGGAATCGCTACTGACTTGAGCGTCAGAGTACCAAACAGGAAGACCCCGTCCCCTGTTTGGTGGCTAACGCTCATTTGATCTGCGCGATTGCTTTCAGGCGCTCGATGGACGAACACAAATACTTTTTCAGTAAGCCAAGGCGTTGCTCTCTCCTCTCTCCCGTTCGCTTGGTCAGTACAGCGCCAGCTCGGTTCTACTCTTGCTCTTCAGCCCCCCTCTACGCCAGCTGAGCCATCGCCGCACCAGCTCAGTCTTCATCGCCAGTCCAGCCTGCTGTATTTCCAACTATCCATCCGCTCAATTCCAGATAGGATCACTCTAGTTCAAAAGCAAAGCAGGTCACTCACGTTTGAACTAAGGCTAATTAGAAATACTCCAATCAAATTTGAACTATTGACATAGTTAGGCTTCTAGTTCGTCAGGTCACTTACGTTTCTGAATTTACTTGATAAACCAATCAGGAGGAAGGCCGCTTGCATATCTGGATCATACAAAAAAATTTAATATTGTGGGATACGATATTATTTTATAAGAATTGTTGCTAGAGTTATGGAACATAATGGGGGCATGCTGATTTTTTTAGTTTATTATTTATAAAAATAAAAATAACAAGTTACTTTTTTAAAAAAAAAAAAAGAGATATTTTTCATATAATTTTTATCTTTAATAATGTATGTTTTTAATAATGATACTTACTCAATAATCTACTTAATACATCTGGTCCACTAGATATGGTTAGTCTAGTTTGAATTGTTCAAGTAGTTTGGAAGAACATCCTACGCCATATTCAATCTCTTTGGACCTTTCAATCTGCAAGGTGATTTCCTCTAAGATAACACATCTTGAATGTTGATTGTTGGGTGATGAAATATTCAGTCAATGAATAACTTTTACAGGGAAGGATCGGACAAAATTAGATCAACTCAGTTACTTTGTTTGGCTCATACAAACTATTTAACACATTAAGCATCTATGACTGTTAACATTGGTGGTAAAAGGCGATTTCGCCCACCTCTAGTGCCCCTGCCAACCCGTCTCAGGGCCAACACGGAGGAGGTAAATCACAGGTGGCTACTTACTAGCACTTGGAATAGTGACTACCACATAAGGGAGGCATTTACCTCGGCTTTACTCA
>JBBPFP010200051.1:0-17631 GCA_037974795.1 Kaempferia galanga | reverse complement strand
AAGAATATCCGGCCGAGCGGGCTGACAACAACGACAGTTAAATCTTCCATGTCCCAAAAGATCATGTACCAAGGATGTGCTTTGTACTTTCAGTATGGTATAAGCTCCTAAAGTCTAACAAATACAGAAGTGATATGTTCACTTAGAGAAAGGTGTGAAAATGTCAGAAATAGTTTACGCTTTGAAAGAAACGCATCAATATGCATGCAAAGGAAAACAACTTCCACTTAAATAAGGGTCTCCATCCATAAACGTAAGTACGCGAGACGCATCTATACGCTCCATATTTTTACTATTCATCCTTCTATTGGACACCAAGTCATTGACCTGAATATCAGAGCACGGAATCTTTTTCCTAACTTGATCTATAATATATCCCTCTTGACGCACAAGTTCGCGGGATTCAAAGCATTTCACCTTCCAAATCTCTGGAGAATCAACTCCAACGTCACACCGATTCTATGTATCCCAGCGAGTCACATGGAGGTCGACCGATGGCAGAAGCAAATCCTCCACCTGTACACCTTTTTATTCGATCTGATAGCTGGGCCGGTGGTTGACGTGCAGCGGCAGCCGACAGGGTTAGAGTGGTGGACCGCCGGATAACTACGAGGCGACAGCCCCCGGGATGACCCGCTGCCGTCTTGTTGCTGTCACACCACGGTGGCGGTCGGCCGTCGTACGACGCTCCCCATCGCCAACCAACGCTCGCATTCATTTCCGCACCATTAAGTTCCAAACCGGACTCGCCTCTCTATCTCTCCTTTCACACTCATACGCATGCATTGCATTGCATGTCCCCTCCCCATTTCTTTATTTCTTTATTGCTCTTTGTTTGTTGTGGCCAGGAGTACCGACTGGTAGGGGGAGCCGCCGTCCCATCTGCTCGACCAGGACACATTTATTGCGGGGCCCATATCACATTGATTGATGTGGAAAACGACCCGGATAGCGCAGTGTGATGTGCTCAAGGTGAGGAGGCATACACGCATCACTCTAAGCATACTAACTAATTAGTAGGAGACTAAGCATGCATGTAGGATGTGATATATGATGATTTGGTCTAGGATCAGCAGATATATCGATTGATTTAATTAGCAGAGACCAAGTATAATCTGAGTTTCGGTTGACTTGGGTCCATTTTAGCTTGCTAATCTTCCAACTGCATTATTATATTGAAAGAAATAAACCTGCTTCCTAGTTTGCATCAGTGTTTGAAGATAGAAGCATGCATATATATAATCATGAAGAATACACTGTTAGTTGTGGTTAGTCTAATCTGATTAATTTTTTATTAAAATGTCTTCATATGATAATATTATTTAAAGATTTTAATTTTATTATTTCCGCTCCAAATAAAAAATAATTTCATACCTAATGTGTTACAAAAATTCCTCATAGGCAAGACTAAAAAGGTTTATAACAATATTAATTAATATATACTCTCTTATGCCATAAAGAGCCAGCACAGCTACAAACGAGATAAGAATTTATTAAATCTATTTAAAAGGTTTTACTCAACTAAGATTTGTTATATATTTGTTACTAAGACTATCAATAAATATTTAATATAAAACTATAACAAATACGAGGAATTAAAATATTAAAAAAATAAATTTTGTAGGATAAATTTAGTTATTATTGTAAGAATTTACTATATATATACTTTTTTAAAAAAAAATTGTGACTATTTTACTAAAAGTTTAAATTATTTAATATTTACAAGGGTATTTATAGAACAAATATATTTTAAAAAATCATGTTGGGCCTGGCAAGCGTGCGTGCCCAGCACAACCCTTTAGTCAAAGTATGGAATAATGGTCGGGCTGCTTACGCAGCTCTCTTCTGGCCCTCACAGTGTAGCTAAGTTGATAATGATAAGAGTTATTTTATTGGATAAGAGTTATTTCCCACAGAATTTATTTCCCTAACGATTAAATATCCTTCTAGACCGCTCGGTATATAATTTATCTCCCTTCATCTCACTATAAGATCGGTGATAAAGAGCAATCAGTGAGTGAAATCATCTTTTTTTACTTCACCCTCTTGTGACATAAGTTTAGGATTGGCCTATGCCAAACATAATCCACAGTATGACTGGCTGAGCTAAACCATGAGTGGCCATCCTAATCTACATCGTACGACCCAATTGAGACCTCAAATTCTAGAGATTGCAGGATTTGGTGTGGTCATGGGGTTTTCTTAGAAAGTGGCCCAAGGCAATTTGAGATTACCAACCCATAATAGAGATAAGATACTCCAGCTCAAGAGACCCACGTTAATTATACAAAAGCTATCAATCAAGCAGTACTACAAAATGAACAATGCATGAGAAAGGAATCAAGAAAGCTAATTACAAGTAGTAAATGAAATATTGGAGACTTGGAATTAAAATTCCACTTACATAGTCATTAATCAAGTGTTGGTTGATTGTTTCGCTCCTCTTTTCTCATGCATTTGTATGGAGCTTCTGCATTCATTCATATATCAATCAAATATGCCAACGCCACGACTGGAACTAAAAGGATATGAAAATTAAATTACCATCAAATATAATCAGCTTGTACAATCTTCTTTGCAATGTTCCTGCCAATCAAAGGCTGCACTAAAAAGTTTCAAAGACGGACACAAGTCGGCTACGGATGTTGTGGAGGGGATTAAAGTGAGGCCCCTCAATGGTATATGGTATTGATCTATGGCAGATACCTAAGAAACAAAAACCTTTGCCAAACAAGACCAGTTTTTTCCAGACAGTTCCATGGCAATTCAAAACTTGAAAATCCATAGCAGTTCACCAAATAGATACAGAAGTTCCAGACAAGAGGTAACAGGGACACTGGTAAAATTATAGAGGTAAAAGCGAATCATACGCTATTATGATGCCTAATTTCAAAGTGTCAGGCAGGTTTATCTAGTGTGCTTCAACTAATATGTGGACAAGTACCAATATAACAAACAAGTTGCATCTTTACAAATTGAGTCTACAGGCACTCAAAACTAAGACATGAATTATTCATTGAAAGGCAGAACCAGAGAGGGAAACCAGTTGAGAGAATTGAAATGTCACGCTTCCATGCAAGCTTTTCCCTGGGATCCATAGAAACCTTCTAAAATAGTTTAAAATGATGCCTAATTCCAATGCGCCAGGTTGCAATTTTAAAGGTCGTGCAACTGCAATCTCAAGGTCAACATGCGAGATAACCGATCGAGCAATATACAAATGTTTCTGAAGCATCCAACCCTTTCCCAAACAGTCTCTTTATTGTTCTTATGTTTTCTCAAGCATTTTTCTGGCACTTGAAACCATTAATTGAGTTTTAGAATATATGGGGAGGTTTAAGAAATCCCCTTAAGCAGAGTATCCTTACTGAATGAATATGCACAGTGATTGAAAAGCGGTCCAACTATAATTCTTCTCAAACATAGAACAGAATAAAAAAGAAGTGATCTGCCGATTGCTGAAACATAGCATCCTACTTAATTACATGACATAAGTTAGTGGAATTGAGAGTATTTATCACCATATATAGTTTGCAGAGGCCTCAGTTTATCTCTCTACTATGATGATATATCTAGAATCAAAATGAAGAACAAATCTGTTCAACGCAAAAAAAGGTCCATAACCAGATTGTTTAATCGTGGAACAATCAATATTGTGTTCACCAGGTTCCTACAAACACATGGTGTAGTGCTCTAAAGATGTTTCTTTAACAGATAAGATTCACTTAAAAGATGAAAGCTACATTATAAATGACAAATAATGTAAGCTTGAATCACCGGTCTAGTTTACTAAAACAAAAGTTTCAAAACTGCCCCTCCAAGAGCAATCTCCCAACAACTGCATCTCTGTTAGATGCAATGATACCTAGACTATGTTGAGCGAAGCAATGCAACAACATCTGCAACAATTATTTCCAAAAATTGAGACACAAGACACAGAACAAGCATATACAGTAGTTAATAGTTGATGCTATTATACTCATGTGGGTGGTAAAGGACAGTAGTCTTACGCTGCACAGTTGAGCTGATCCTGAAGTGTGAAATAGACAGGTGAGTCACAATGTGGCTGAGAAGCTTCCTCTCACCAAGAATATGGAAGCACATTGCCATGACCATCATACTGTGAGAGCAACTTAATAGGCACAAGAATAACACGATATCTGCATTGTGTGAAATGGGGTAGTTAATTACAGAAATTATACCTCTTATGAATGGCTTCCCGTCCGTTACTCTCATGAGGGACCTCATTCAAAATCCGTCGACGGAGCCCTCTGTTTTCAGATTTCTTTCTGATCTCAGATCATGGCGAAGCACGATGCCAAACGAAGTATATATACCAAAAAAAAAAAAAAAAGCACGAAGGGAACCCTAATAACGAATTAGGGTTTAATGTGAACATCAAAATACGGGTCCCTAGTGAAAACGAAACCGGAGTTTATGTTGGTGATGAAATCAAAGATTCTGCACGAGCGTGTAGATCGAGAAACAGACGGATCGATACGAGATTGGATATGGCTGAGTCGGGAGCAGTGATGGCCTTCAGGAAACTGAGAACGGCGACTTGGATCCTTACTCGCACCTGCCAATGATGGCAAGGAAAACCTAGATCATCGATCGTCCGATAAATGCGTGAAGAAGAAGAAGAAGAATGCTTGAATAAAAAGCAGTGCAATGCTGAAGAAGAAGACGAGGGAGGCGTTCGATCTAGAAACCTGGGATAGATCGAGGAGTTCCTCGGAGCAAAGGCGTTGATCGGCGAAGAAGAGCGACGATTTGATGAGATCGTGCTCCTTTTCCTCTGGAACTCTGGCGGGAGTGGTAGTCAGCATGGGATTCGAGCTATGCGGTAAACAAGGGGATCAAATGTATTTTTCAAATTGTGATGGCAAAAGTGAAAAGTTGAGTAAATTTCTGAGGTGCAAGTTAGAATTTTTCCCCTCATTGAAATTTCCGACCGTACGGAACGAAGCCTCGTACGAGGCGGGTCCTAGTGGAGCCCATGCGGCAGGCCGATCCTTCTTCGTCAATCTAATCGCGCCACGCGTCGCGCATCCATTGTTCTCATGCCTCTCTCTCCGCCTTCGATTGGATTCCTTTCTCAGATTCCTGAACTGGAAGGCAACGATGCCGGTCTGTCGCAGACACCGTTCAGGCAATTCAAACACTGCACGCGAGTGTTAACAAGGGACCACAAAAATTACAAGAATTCAGTGGTTAAAGACATGTAGTGCGCATTGTCTTCAACAATGAAAACAGAAATTTTGGTCAACCCTCCTCCATCCCTTTCCCTTCACCGCTATTTTTTTTTCCTTTTGCGGGAAATGAGAGGGGGCGACAATTATGGTAACAATACGCCTCCTCCTCTTGTATATAAAACGATTTGTTTGGTTCTCAACCTCTTCTTCGTGGCTGCCTTTCTTTTTGGGTAGGTCGATCTCCACCTCCGCCCAGATGGATCGAGAGCCGCCGCCTCCTCCTCCTCCTCCTAAATCTTATTTTGTCGCGTAGGGTTTCTTTGGATCGATCGGGGAGGCGCAGACGGAGAGGAAGATCGATGGTGAGGGGGAAGACCCAGATGCGGCGTATAGAGAACGCGGCGAGCCGGCAGGTAACCTTTTCGAAGCGGCGAAATGGCCTCCTCAAGAAGGCGCACGAGCTCTCCGTCCTCTGCGACGCCGAGGTCGCGCTCATCGTCTTCTCCGCGCGGGGGAAGCTCTACGAGTTCGCCAGCTCCAGGTGATCACATCCTCCCCTTCCCTCCCTCTCGCTCTTTCTCTTCAGCCTTTTTCCCCCTCTTGCTATGGTGCTCTCTAGCTGTTGCAGTTTTTTTTTTTTACTTCGGTGCTTGTTTTGGGGTCCTTGTGCTTAGGGTTTGGTGAAAAAAGAGTCATTCTTTCGTGCCCGTACATAACCACGGATGCATCTTTCCTATTATGTGCGAAGTCATCTCAGCTATGGTACGGTACTTCAACTGGCAATGGTTTGTTTTTCGATACTTTTATCAGTTTAGGAGCAATAACTTTTGCAAATAATGTATACTGTCTATACCCATCTCGGTCTACTTCGACTCCACTAGTTGCATAAATTTCTCACCAATCCCTATTTAGGGATATTTATCTCTTGTTCCAAGTTGAGTTTAGGGGGTCAGGAAATCCATAGATATCTTTGCTTTCTGAGTTTTAAATTAATGCTTCAACAGGCCAAATTTTTTTGTCGATATTGCATGTTCATTATTTAGAAACAGCTAGAGACAAATTTCTTTTCTGTGCTAGCATCCCTTGAAGGGCCTTCATAAAACGAAAGCATATAGTAACTTGTAGAGTTGTTTCCTAATCAAGTACTATAGTTTGTACGAATCCACTCTTCTAAGGTGAAAACTTTTTTCTGTATCCATGATTAAATTATTTGTAATATCATAGGTATAATATTAAAATAGCACTACCTGTTGGTTTCCAATATCAACATTATTTGTATTAATTTTCTGCTTAATTATGTAATCTATCCATTCCCATCGTTATGCTAGACAGTATTCGTATCCGTGTCAAGTTGCCCTCTTTTCTTTCTGGATATGATCTTATTTAGTCTTTTTGTGATGTATAGTGACAATAGCTTTAACTTAATTATTGCTTGTTACGTCATTGCCATATCAATCAGCTTATGCTTTAAATCTTACTTATTGCTTCTTAATATATTTTGCCTCTATTATATCTTGTTTATACGGACTTAATTATTTTACAATTTCTTTAATTTTCTGATTCTTAAATTATTTATTTAAACTAATATAAAGGAGTCCATTACTAAATATCTTTATGTGTTACTTCTTCATATTTTGCTCCAAGGCTCTTGAGTTTTGCTTAGATCAATACGTAAAATATTGTTTAAGAAATTATATCTTGCATAAGGTGATTAATTTGATATTTACCTTTTTTATGGGTTGATTAATGTGATATATAGATATAAATTCATGTTTCAAATATAACACATCAAGTTGTACATTATTACGATGATGATGACTTTTGTGTTAAAAAAAAAGGAAAAGAGGAACGCATATATAGTTATGCACTTGCTTACCACATATACATTACATAATGACAAGACATCATATTGTATGCCTTTGGTTTTCTTTTAATGTTGATTTTTTACATTACTATTATATGAGTTTATTATTCAAAATTATATTACAAATAATGTTGTGCTAAATAAGAGTGTGCATCAGAGATTATATATGGAGAGAAACTTTAACACTAAAATATTTAAGTAGCACTAAAATTATATATATCTAAATGGCGAGATAATCATTTGCATGGTTGTGAATTTGTATGAGAGCTTTAGATAGTTTTATTTATTGATTATTCAGCAATTGGTCAAATTGGTTAAATTAAACTGAAAGAAAATTTTTGAATCTTGGTGAGTGTTGTATGCCCATTAGGCTATTTTATTTAATTAGACCATGGCACAATCATCATACTTCATGTATCAAAATTTTGGTCGATAATAAGAAAATAACACTTACCATGTTGGAGATGAAAAAATATTATAGTGAATGCGAGAGATTTCCAAAAAAGATGAGATAAAAGTTGTAGTTATGATGCAACAACTATATAAGAGATTTATTTTATAGAAGTTCATAAGGTTTTTTTATCAATTATAATCATATTATTGTGTTTTTTCTACTTATAGAAAACCTGGGAAATTTAAACTTTGTTTAGAATTGGCTTATTGTAGAGCTTATAAAGAATATAATTCCTTATT
Organism: Kaempferia galanga; assembly: GCA_037974795.1. NCBI lineage: Eukaryota > Viridiplantae > Streptophyta > Magnoliopsida > Zingiberales > Zingiberaceae > Kaempferia > Kaempferia galanga. The sequence goes on along the minus strand of JBBPFP010200051.1, from coordinate 9,879 downwards.
TCTTTAGTTTGTCTAAGTTGTTAGTAATTTTATTGTTTCTGTTTTCTCTCCGGTGTGGCATTAAATGGTATGAGAGCTAAACTTTGATATGCTATTTTGCACATTTCATCAACACTTGCTCTTTTTGTGACTAAACCAATAGCTACTCTTGTTGCATCCCACCACTCATGAATTCAATGAACAAACCAATGACACCATTGTTTCTTCCCCATTGTCCAACCACCTTTGCTTCTTCTGCCTTGCCCAATGTGCTCTTCCCTCCAATCCCAAACTTCATCACTCCCACAACTCACCATCCGAAGCTTCCACTCCCCTACTTCCCTCACAACTTTCTCAACATGCCTGTTGCTAGAGCTCACAAATTTCTTCCCCACACTCCTCTTCAATTCCTCCACTTCCCCTTGCCTTAAGCCCTCCACCTATCTTCTCAAATAATGAAATGACACAACATCATGTCAGTCCACCCTTTTGAGTTAATGCTAAGACTTACTCCAAGTGTTTGCATGAGCCCTCCCCTAGCTTGCTATTTTGTGCCCTTGCATGTTAATTATCCTTTGTCAAGACTGAAGAACATTGACTAACACCTCATTAATAATTGCTAATACTTTTGCTTAATTTGTTGGTTTAATCAATCAGATATTCAATTTATTTTTCTCACTAAATCTTAAGTTCATATATAGTTTTTTAAAATATTAGCTTAACCTCTACTTATCCTACATTATTATTCCAATTATTGTATAATTTTTATTAATTACCAACTTTTATATCAGTGATAAAATAACATTACCACCACTATGCAAGATGTATATATTAGGTGTGATAGGTGTGATGATCTTGAGAATAAATATAAAAAAATGAAGGATGTTCTTGAAGGCAATATGGCTAATGTTCAAAAAATGTAACATCCATGGATCTATAGATTTTTCTAATAATTGGATAATAACATTTGTAGCCTTTTTTATGAGAAGAATATCCTAATAAGATACACTTGATTGCTTGATCTTTATCCATGGATCTATAGAATCCTTCCTCCATCTTTATCAAGGTTTCTATTGAGCTTGAATACAAATTTATACACTAAATACTCGATTCTTCCATGAATGTTCTTTGCACATATCAACTGAGTGTTAATTGCGTGTGAGAGTAGTAAAATATTGGGTTACCATTAAATCTCCTTCCGCAAATTGCAGAGAATACTTTCTACTTCAAATAACTCTGAGGTATTCTTTTTATTTGAATAAGTCTCCCTCATTGCTTCCCAGATTTCTCTCGATGTCCCATGTAGGACAAAATTTTCTCTATCTCGTTGATCGTAGAATTAATTAACCATGACGTAACCATAATGTTTTCAAATTTCTAGCTTCTAAATCTTGGGCTGTCTACCTTCGAGGTGTTGCTCCTCTACATAAATAATCATCCTTTCCTTTGCCATATATGAATATCATCACTCGTTTGCATGGATTTAGGCTATAGAAGATAATTGTTCTCATTGAGTTTGGGTCTTGGAATGAAGGTTTGACTGTCGTCCAATATTCCACTAGGGTAGGAGACACTGAAATTTTGAAAGGACGTGATGTTAGATGTTGTGGTTGAGGAATTGAGTCTTTCTGTTGTCATTCTCAATTTCATGGTATGTTACGGATTTGTACAAATTATCATTGCAGACGACGATAGGGAGATACTGTACAAACTTGTACGCACGTGGTCCAAAGACAATGGAAGAGGAGGCTATGGTAAGTAATCATTCAATGCCCACGACAGGAGAGGCAATTAGAGTTTGGAGTAACTACTAGGATTTAGAGAGACAACTATGGTTGGATCTAATACCATATTGGAAGAATGAATATCCTACAAGCATGAATATTTTTAATGAAAATATATGTAAGAAAGCGTGAATATCCTAAAATATTGTACACTAAGAATTAATTTCGATGCTGGATAAGGTAGAAAAGTTGTCATCCCCGTAACACTCATTACATTATATAAGGTGAGACAAGTTGATGTGACTTTTGACTTATGATTAGTGCAAATCAATTGTCATCTCGAGAAGAAGATGCATAAACAATAATTCCCACTTTGCAGTCTTATCTCAATCCAAGAAATGGACTATTGCTCCCCACTGAAAAGGAGGCAACAACACCTCTATTGCTCATGACAGAACCCACAGTGTAGTTTTATGGATGAAAAAAATGGAGAATGGAAGCTGTTTGTTAAAGGGATTGTCGGCTCAAATTCAAGGAGATTCTCATTAAGGAGACATCTCCAATATAAAAAAAGAATGGAGAAAGGAAGCTGTTTGTTAAAGGGATTGTTGGCTCAAATTCAAGGAGATTATCATTAAGAAGACATCTCCAATTCCAAAGACTCATGAGAAAAGAGGGAGAGATCAAGAGCCATATTGGGTGAACCTCTAGAAAGAAGAAGAGAAATCATGAGAGGAATAGGGAGAGATGGCTTGCAAGACTAAATTGGAGAAATGCTTAAATTTATCCACTGAACCAACCTTCATCCGCTGAACAGGACTAAATTAGCCTAGTCCAATTTTGGTTTAACCAAAACATTGAGTAATATTTTCTGGACTAAATTCAATTTGAACCTAAATTGATTTCTTCTATATTGCCTCATTTGTTGACCAAAATACACGCTAAGAGAGCCAATTAGAAACCAAAGATCGTTCAATAGATAAACCACCAATTAACCTCAATTTAAAATGTAACGAGATAAAATACATATATTAACATCTACAGAACAATCAGATAGTTTTTTCTGCTGAAATATTTAATGGCAGAAAATAAAAAAAGTACTCTTAATTATCTATATCATCAAAAAGGTACCTCTTTTTAAAAATTATCAAATCCACATCTCATCCATAATTTTCTATCTCAATAGCTTTGACTAAAGCTCCCCCACTTTGGAGTTGTTTTGACAAAGTTGCTCCACCTTGGAGTTGCTTTGACCAAAGTTGTCATAAGGTGGTTAGCTTGACAGTTCATATTTTTAGGGTTAGACTGACCGAGAACAAAGAAGTATTTTGGGTAGAAAATAATATGTGGGGGAGTAGTTTTGATAATTTTTGAAAGAGAGACACCCTTTTGACAATACAGATTATTAGGGGAGCTCTTTTGCTTTTCTACTATATTTCATTGTAGATGATTAGGTTTAACATGTCACATAACACTTGGAAGGAGCTTACGACTTGAGCAGAGGCATAGAATGGTGAAAGATGCTCATGATTCAGGTGGATTTGATGGCCTTCTCTTAAGGCTCTCGGGCTAGCAAAAGATGATTGTGATAAAGGCAAAACTGGGGAAGCACTCACTGACTCATGTATCAAGTTATCAAAGTTTCTTTGTGCAAGTCGATGAGCGAAACAATTTTCCTTTTCCTATGACTGCGGATGCAGCTCGAGATTCAAAACATCATGTACCAAATTATAACTAGTCACAAGGAAGAAGGTCTTAAATAGCCTAACACTATAATGGCTAAGATATCAAATGTAGAATAGCGGGTGGAGGAATAAATTCTCATATTTCTCGTAATAGAAGAGTATACATCTCATTCATAATTTGTTTGTTGATGTGGCGGGGTATTCCTTTCTGCCAGAACGTCTATAATGGAGATTGTTCCAACTAAGATTGAGTTGAGGTCTTGGGGAGGACATGAAGGTTGTGTTGGGTCACTATTACCTAGGGTTGCCAATAGTCGAGATCGGGAGGTCATGAAGGTTGTGTCAACTCATTATTGCTTCGGGTATGTCAGTCGGGTGGGCACCAGAATATTAGCCATGAGGCGATCGAAGGAGAAGGATGTCGATGCAAACCATAGGCCTATGCTCAAAGGGAAGAGTGGGAAAGGGGTTGAGGAGGACCTCGGCTAAACTCTTCCAATGCTTAGGTCATATCTCAAAGAAGTAGTGGCAAAACAAAAAAAACTCGAAATCGATAAGAGCGGCTCGAGGAGTGGGGGCTCTTGGTCTCGGGCACGATCTCCTTGACTTCTCCTCGACTTTTAGGCTTAGTAAAGCAAAAACACAATATATGGAATCTAAGTTTAGTAATAATAGTTGTAATAAGTCAATTGTTAAGATTGGAGATGACTAGTTGCCTATAAAGAGTTTTAAGTATTTACTATCATTTTTTCAAAAGAATGGGAAAATTGAGAGATGTCTTACATAGAATATAAGTAGAATAGTTGAACCGGAGGAAAGCGTTGAGTGTTCTTTGTGATGGTAAAGTCCCTCTAAGATTTAAAAGAAAGTTTTACAAAATGACGGTTAGACCTACGTTATATTATATCGAGTTGAATGCTACGTTATGATTCAAACACATTAGCAAAAGATGAAAGTTATAGAGATGAAGATGTTTAAGATGGTACAGATATGTACTTAGACGACTAATTAGGCGATGCGAAACTGTGACAAATGTGGTATATTAAACGAGAAAAAAGGAAGACCAAAACAAACTTGGTTAGCAATAATAACATAAGATAAAATTTATTTAAATATAAATGATGATATAGTAGGGGATAGAGTCAAATGACATAGAAGGATCCATATAGCCAACCCTACCGGTGGAATAAGGTCGGTTGCTGCTGTACAAGAGAATGACAATCTCATTAAAGACGAGCTCAACTTTTCAAGAAAATAAAATTAGCAAAGAGAGAGAGCGTCGTAGGTCAATCAAAATTCAATAGCAATGGATCTAATGAAATCTACAAATGAGATTGTTGGAGGTTATGAATCTAATAAAGATATTTCTTAAAGTTGATAAGACAGCTCTTACCCAATGGTAAAGAAATGTTAGACAAAATATTGAAAAAGGTACTTTTACCGTTAAGTACAGAAGAAAGCACATAAGTAATGAGACATCGTGAGGTGATAACTATATCTCCCAACAAGAGGTTAAAAAAGAACCGGAAGTGATTTCTCTATCCTAAAGGCAAGACTAGACCACAAATCTAGATCTCTACAATATCTTATAGTTGCAATCAACAACATTTTAGAGTCTTCATTAGAAACTTATAAGATTAGGGCCGATTGATTCAACTGGTCATTGTGTTTTTAGTACATGAACTACACAATTGGAATTTTTATATATCATCTAAGAATAACCATACATTTCAAAAGAATTATACCAATTAGAGTCATGTAGTAACCCTCTCTTTATTTCTCTTAATTTTCAGTGTACAGAATACAATTGACAGGTATACATCGAAAGTGAAAGAAGTTCAGATCAATAACAGTGAAACAGAAAGGAGCATGGAGGTAGGTACTACAAGACTATTTTTTCCCATCAGTTAAAATTAGATGTTTAATTGAGCTACTTCTCATAGTTCAGATGACTAATCCAAGACTGAAGGATTCAAAGTTGAGTAGCTTAATTTGAATAGTCGTTAAGAATTACAAAAACAGTAAACAATTCTAGTTATATGTATACAATATTAGGATTCACTTACAACCATTTTGTCAACAAAAAAGATTCATCTACATCCCGAACAAATAAATGAATGAAGTGGTAAATGGAAGTATTTGTGCGCCATAAGTACATTTTTAGATTACTTTGTTAATTGCTTCAATAGTCTCAAATCATGTTGCCAATTTTGCAAGCAGCAATGGAAGTGTGAAGCCACAAACATGTCAAAGAAGATAGAGCACCTTGAAGCTCAAAAAAGGTGATAAATGCTGGCTTTTTCCTCTTTCAATAAAACTCTTATGATTGATGCAAAATTCAATTGGTCTAAATCAGCATTTGCTGCAGGAAGCTCTTGGGTGAAAATTTGGGATCATGTTCCATTGACGAGTTGAATGAGCTAGAGGTTCAACTAGAGAAAAGCTTAAGCAGAGTAAAGGGAAAAAAAGTAATTCGCGACTATCACCTGTTCAACTTTCAATATAATTGACACATCTAAAAAACTATATGCCATCTTTTTACAGAGAACAATGTTGGAGGAGCAAATTGTGCAACTAAAGGAGAATGTAAGTTACAATCATATCATGCCACCTAGACATATCTATTTCTGACATATTATTATCAAAATAACATTTGGTTTCACCACTCAACTCCAGGAGAAAACTCTTCTGGATGAGAATGCATCATTACGTGAACAGGTATCATAATAAAAAGCAAATTCTCTTGCATTACCTTTCAGTGTTCCACTCGTTTAACCACTACAAGTTCCTCTAACAATACAAGACTGTTTGAATTACCAATAATATTTTTCCTCAACAAGAAACTTAAATCTAATGATTCATACATGTGAAGTGCAAGTCAGAAACTCTGTTGAAGCTAGCTCCTACCCAAGAAAATGGTGCATATTGCCACACTCGAGAAGAGCATTCAGAAGACGTAGAAACCATGCTGATGATAGGATGGCCAGGTAGTAGATAGGCCAAGGGATCATCATTTTACAAGAGAGTATTTGTAGGTATGTTCATGGTCGTACAGAATCTGTTTTAACTTGTGTCATAAGTTTATGCAAGTCCGAATCTGATCAATTCACTCATTGTGAAAAATGGTTGCAGTTCTTTTTTGTGTGTATGATAAATCTAACACATATTCCTAATTAGCCAAAGCATCTCCTTATAGCAAATATGTTGTTTTGTTTTTGTCAAAATCTTGTTTTGTAAATTCTAAGTAGGAACTGACAGTTAGCCTGCTAATATTATTCCACAATGATCATAGCTACCACTCTGACTTGTTTAGAAAATCTGTGATAATTCTGTTTATTATTGATGGAATCTAAGGAAGTTCTTCTGTTTATTTGTTAATGCACATGCAATATTTACCTCCTTGCCCATTGTGCTGTCTTTGGGTGTTTCACTGAATAATATTTGACTGATATTTGGTAGAAGCCTGGGTGCTGCTTAACAATTGAATTTCCCCACGTACTGTAACACAGTGATGTGTTAGGTTCATGGAATGAAGGAGAATAGGAATATAACAGATAAGAACAATTTATAGGAATGCTATAGATAAATAGAGAAGGGAGTTCATCTAGCCGGATTCCACTAGTTTGCCCAACCCATTTCTTTGTTCAATAGTTTGCGCTGCTTGATCTATTCGGTCCACCATCTCAGCTCGCCATGTCCAACTTGGGTTGCTAACTATTGGAGTGGATATTTCAAATTTACTAAGTCATAGAAAATAGAATAATTACATTGAATGGATTGAATTGGTGCCTTAACAACATATTACTTCTTGTTAGAATAATCTATAAATATGATGTTGTTTGTTAACCATAGCTATTTACCACATCCAAATATCCATAAACATATCAAATAGTGCAGTTCAGAAACCCAGTGGAGAAGGCACCAGACCTGGAGGACGCCCTTTTCCCTTTCCTTTTCCTTCCTGGAATGAGAAAAAGAAGACTAGTTCTGAAGCTTCACATGAGTCACCATCTTCTTCATCACATGTGATGCAAGGAGTTGAATTGGTAAGGCCTTCTCTTTCTCTTGATGTGTTCTCTGTGATTGTAATGTTGTTGTTGTTCTTGTTGACATTGATGGCATGGTCAATTCATTAGGGTTAGGTTTGATCCATGGTCGGACTGGATGAAAATTGTTCGATTCAGGGGCTAGGCTACACGTTGCCTATGTCGGGCATTGCATGGACTTGTGTCAGGCACAACTTGATGCAATGATGGGCCCAGCTCCGCCCGTGTGCCCAATCGGCACGTTTTCTATACTCACCCCGTAGAAAATTGCAATTTATCTAGGTATCATCTTGACCGTCCGTTTAACTAACATTTTTGTATGTTTGATTTTTTATATTTAATGAGTCGAGGCTATGGGCTAGGGTAAAAAAAAATCACCAATTTAATTGTAATAAATGATTAAATTGGTAGTTTTTGAAAATTACATCCATTAAAAAAATTAATAAATCTAATTATTCTCATTGACTATCTCTGAGGGCGGTGGGCTCGATTTCACAGAAGTTTCTCACCGACTACCAGAATAAATCGGGAAGCACTTTCGGTGAGCAGCCTAGAAGCCAATATCCCTTAGATGCAAATCTCATTTGGAGGAGAAATTTCTACAAATACGTCATATCTGGAAATCAAACTATGGGTACATGAAAGGTAATTGAGCATTTTTACCGTTGCACTGTAACTTAGGGGTAAGAATTACATCAATTAAGTGTAGTCAATTGAGCACAATAACTAACTTATCAATTTAATCAATGAAAATTCATGAAGGCAAAAACTGTTTCTTTGAGATTAAATTCAAATGATAAAAACAGTAAGATCTAAATAATTTAAACGATGACAAGGAATATATGGAAGAGAAGGTTTTTGCTACTCTATGAAAATTGCATAGCAAAATCTGAGATATTATAATGTCGTCGATCAAACATCTTTTGCTTATCATAAGAGGACCGACGTGAATCGGATTTTGGGTCTCATGGGACCCAATTGAAGCGCCAGGGACGCCAGTTCATTGTGTAAAAAAATATTAATGCCATTATATTTATAGTTAATTAAACATATTAATATTATTAAATTGATTTATTTTTTTATCCTAAACCTAACTCCATGTTCATCTACTTCCCTCTCCGTAGCAAGCAAGCTCAAAATAATCCTAAACTTTTTTTCTCGGCTACAAAAATAATCCTAAACTTCTTTTTTTCAGCTAAAAAGTTGCAAGGCAATGCATGCTGCCTAGCGTGGCAGTGACGTGGCAGCCTCCTGAACAACCGCTGTTCCACTAAACAGTGATGCAATTGCTGTCTCACCAAAGAATGACGTAATCACTCATGAATTGGTAGCTTCCCTGCCAATTGTGACCGTAACGATAGAGAGAGTGTTTCTACCATGATAATTATGACAAACAAATTGCGCAATCAAATAAGTGAGGATTGAATAAATGATAATTTTATTATCTAGTAAAAAATGATATATTTTTAATAGTGGATAATGAAGCTATTGTAATTATAAAATATGAAGGCTAGAAAAGAACAATGGTAAACTAATTATTTTATCGTACTTTATCATTATAAGATTGATTTTTTATTTTATTAATTATATTATAGGGCAGAAAGGGAACATTGACATATCAATAAAAGTATTATTATGTGATATAGAGGTCATAAATTTAAATATTAAAAATAGCATCTTATAAACACAGGTAAAATTAAGTATAATAAATCTTTCCTTGAAACACCGTATTAATGGAAACTGCCTGCACATAACCTATATTGAATCAATATAGTCAAACTTATTATTAAAAATCTTATTAAGTAGAACTTGAGTTTTTTTATCGAGCTCAATTAATGATACTCTTGTCTAATTTAAATGTTTATTTATAAAATTTATATATTTTTTATTTTAACTAAATTATAAATATTCACAAAATTGATGTATTTAATAAAAAATAGATTTATAATTAATGTTTTATTTATAAATTATTTATTAACTTGGTTCATAAATATTAATGAAATAAATTTATTAGCGTTAAGTTTATTTATTTTATTAATATCTCAAAAGTCGACTTCAGTAAATAATCGATAAATCTTAAATCTTAAAAGTACGAAAAGAAAAAAAAATATTTATTTTTATATGTTTTTATTTTTGTTGACTGGGCCGAAGGCGTATAAAGCCCAAATGATCCAGTCGATGGGCCTAATTAGGCCGCGTTTCGTATTAAATCCCTCGGAGCCGTCGGCATTCCGCCGGAACAACCAGCCTTAAAATCCCACTGAATTAGGGCTTCCAGTGGATCGCCTTCCAGTTCGTCCCCCGAATCCCTGGACGACAGCTGCGATCCCAGCCCCGGATCGCGTACGCCGAGGACATACTCCAGGTACCTGGAATCAATCTCCTGGCGTTTGTTTTTTTTTTTTTTTGGATCCGTGCCAGAAGAAGTTTTCTCGATTAGGTTTT
>JBBPFP010194598.1:0-17637 GCA_037974795.1 Kaempferia galanga | reverse complement strand
GCGTCCGACTGAATATACTGCCACAGGGAGGATTGGTCCGGCCGGGTATACTGCGCTCTGACATATGCTGAAGTCGTCCGGCCGGACGGGGCTTCCGGTCAGTCCGTCGCCTCTATCGGGAGAACCGGTGTGAGCGTTGCGTTGACTTGGCTCGCACGTTAGACGTCATATCACTGTCATGTGTCGTCGTACTGGCCTCCATGTCCTCTGTCACCCGTTGCCCAGCTGGCAGCCATGTCATCTACCGCGTGTCGCCCGGCTGGAAGCAACGTCACCTGCCACGTGGCCCCGTGGAGCCCTTCCTACCTTACCCGTTCATTAATATATAAATCTAGCTTAGTATTTACAGTTTTAAAATATTTTAAAATTTGATAACTGTGTGCCAAAATTTAAATAAAACTATTTAAACTCTATGCAAAAATTATACTTAAATCCTAAACTTTAAAAACTTTAATGGTGTTGTTAAACAGAATTTATAAAGGGCACATATATTAACAAAAAATTTAAAAAATTATGCTAAAATTAAAAATTTTAAATCGCTAAGCTAAATTTAAGAAAGCATATAAGAAACGTTAACCCTTCAATATTTCTTGATTTTTTATTTTTCAATGTTGACATTCCATTTTCAAATATTTTGGCTCAAGGGAAGTATAGCTTACATTATTTTTCACCATAAAGTGAAAAACTAATCTAATTATTATAATTTCATATCTTGATAATAATAAATAATATTCACGAGATCAAAAGTATATCTATATTTACAAAAATAACACAGCATTTCATTAGAAATTAATAACTTATTTTATTTTATGAACCAAACATGCCTCTTTATGCAAAAACTAGGCAGGCAAATTTAGAAGACATAACAGAAATAACGAGAGATATCAAAAATGACAAACCGTCAGTCGGCTACTAAAAAAGGAGAAGAAAAAGAAGAAAGAAATCCACATTCAGATATTAAGATCGTTGAATTGATCGAGTTATGTTGATGGGTCGGCGGATTCGTTTGGTTTCCCATATCCCCATGGATTCTTGCTAGCCCAATTCCATTGATCCCTACACATCTCTTCGATACCATATTTTGCCCTGCAATAATAATAACAAACAAAAACATACCTTCTATTAAAACGGCAATTAAATCTCGAATTTGTATAAGGTATAGTATCACGTACTTCCAATTAAGCTCTTTCTCTGCTTTGCTGGTAGATGCATAAACAGTTTCAGAGTCACCTGGTCGTCTTCCGGCCATAACCAGAGGAATTTTCTAAAAGAACTCAAATGTCAGAAAGCAGAAGCTACAGGATCCTTTATTTTTCCTGAATCTAATGAAGCATCTTTTGTTTAATCTACTATTTGGTGTTAATTGCTGTTACATCATTTGGAATTAAGGGCACGAATGCTTGAGGTGAATTATTTGTATAAGTTTCAAGGGATCAGTACCTTTCCAGAAGCCTTCTCAAATGCTTCAACCATTTCCAAGACAGATGTTCCCTTACCAGTTCCTAAATTATAGACTTGGCAACCTGCTAATTTAAAAACTATGTATGAAATTCAAGGGTTCTGAGAAATTGTACGAGTAGACGAACAAGAGAAGGCAAGGTTGTGAAGAACAAAAACCATAGAAGAAAATGTTGCAAGTGAAGTTTCCAAATCCACGCACACCTGTTTTATTACTCTGAAATAGTTTTTCTACGGCTGCAATATGCCCATCTGCTAAATCGACCACATGAATGTAATCCCTTACCTGAAATTAGAGTGGAAACTTTGTAAGCAAGAAACCACTATCAAATACTTTACCTGAAATGAAGAAAGAATCTTGAATGGAATAATAGCATGAGTTGTAAATAGGCTCTTAATACATTGATCTTTTACTGAGACTCAAATATCGAGCTTAGGTAAGATTATTACCCCTGTACCATCTTTAGTTGAATAATCATTTCCAAAAACCGTGAGGGCAGGTCTCCTCCCAACAGCCACTTGTTGCACGAATGGCATGAGATTATTAGGAATTCCTCGAGGATCTTCGCCAATGAATCCGCTAGGATGAGCGCCAACAGGATTGAAGTATCTCAGTAGAACTATGTCCCATCCACTATCACCGAGTTGGATATCACGGCAAATCTCCTCAATCATGAGCTGTAGTAAAATAATAGTAAATGAATCAGTAAAGCAAATAGGCCGAGGGATAAACACAATAGGAACATATGAAGAATCTACCTTAGTTCGTCCATAAGGGTTTGTAGCACATAAGGGAAATTCTTCGGTACAGGGCACTTCCTTTGGCCAACCGTAGACAGTAGCTGATGATGAGAATACAAGCTGTAATATTCGAACATGATTTCCTAATTAGTTGCAATTTTTCAGTAAATTCAAGAAGTACCTGATAATGCCTGATGATATAACTGTCATTGTGTTTAAAAGAAATTACTTTGTTGAGTGACAAACCAAAATTTTTACATACTTTGTGAAGAGAATAATATTGCTTAGACATATTTCAAAAATAAGGAGGTAGATCTTTAAGCATCATTGATGTGAAGAAAAAAGAGAGAAAATAAAAGTGGTTCCTAAACAGGAGCTTGCATTATTACAGATTGCATGAGTCTGAGAACTTAAGATATGGTATTAGCATAAAACAAGCACTATTTAGAAGAATCTAATGGACAATATACAGCAATAATTCTAAGAACAGTTATATTTCTGTCATTCACTGATTCACATCAGCTTCACTATTATTATAATTTTCTATTCTTCTGAAAGATGCCTTAGTGAATTAAATGTCACTTTCCATTATCACCACGTTTGATTTGTTAAAAAAACTTCCCATTCAAAAATCTGGTTAGAATACCTTTTTGCATCCATGCTCGGCCATCGTTTCTAAGAGAATGATTGTGCCAATAATGTTATTGTTATAATAAAGCAAGGGCTTTTGAACACTTTCTCCCACTGCCTTCAATCCGGCAAAGTGTATAACAGCATCAAATCTGCGAAGGAAATCGAAAGTATAAAAAAAAGTTCAACATTTATTACAAGAAAACTACTACTCACTCCATAAAGAAAAGGAATAACTAAGGACAGGCGCTCACACAGGAGGATTGTATAAAACATTTATCCTTTGTCCTTTATCTATTAGTGGCTAAAGTATGGGGTGTAACTCTGATCATTATTGGGAAAAAAAGCTTACTTTGTTGTAGCAAAAAGTTTCTTCAGTGCATCCCTATCCCGAAGGTCAATCTGCAGAAGCATAGAGGAAATGAGAAACCAAGACCACGCGACATGCTATTCTAGCACATTCAGATTTTGCTCAAATTCGAAGAAAAACGAGCAGCCACACTAACAAAAACATTATATGATGACAGTTATTTCTAATATAGTTTTGATATATACATTGTTAGAAATATGTACGAGAAACAAGAAGATAACAAATCATTTCCCTTATACAGCAGCCAAATTATACCATCAAACAGGACACCGGTAGAGTTGTATATTAAACTAAATACATATGCACACAATTGAGAAATATTAGATAAATTAAACAAATAGTATAATTGGATATATATGGAGCTGCAGCTCGATGTTTAATTCGGAGTTGCATTGAAGACCTTGGGGTAAAATAATAACAAAAGATTAGAGAATGAATATATGTATGTGGAAGACAAAGAGATTCTCTACTCAGTAAAGAAACCGGTGGATCAAAAGCATCACATATTCAAGTATAGTGGTGTATTGCATCGTCCACTGAGACGTAAGAAGCCAAACTGGCTAAGTTTGCCATAGAGATACGCATGCGCAAATAGATTGAAGAGATGCACCTAAGAATTCACCCTCGGAGACAGCAATTCCGATTTCCAAGGACAGATGAAAACATACATTGGCGATCCACAGATATCATTCCCACAGTAAATCATGCTGCATAATTACCAAAAAGAATGCGACGATTTGCAAAATTCATGAGAATATGGTGCCATTTGCACGACTGGACACGAGAAAGTGTATCAACCAAGCGATTTGGCATCTGATAGGCAACATGTGTCCGTCACAAGAGAATTGAAGGCTACCGAACAGAGTGGAAAATTTGGCAACTAAAAGATGAAGAAACCGGAAGACACTTATCGCCATCAAACATAAAGGAGGAGAAAAACGTGACGCAACTATCAACAATTCCGCTAAACTTCTTCCATTAAAAAGATCGTAAGAAAAATCAATCCACGTTTGCCAGGGAATAACAATCTCCGTTAATCAATCCCTAGCTACATGAATAGTTAAAGCTGCAAAGGCGACTCGAATCGAGAAAACACATCCAAAAGCACAAATCTGTACGAGGGCATCCACCCCGATCCAAATACCCAAAAATCCCGCTTCGGAATCAATGTGCAAAAGAAAAGCAAATCGAATACCTTATGGAAGGTCAGGTTCTTGCCGCAGTCCCCGGCGAGTTCGGCTACGCGCTTTAGGGAGACCTCCGAGGAGTTATCTAGGTTATCCACCACGGAGACGCTGAATCCAGCGAGGAGAAGCTGCATCACGGTGTGGCTGCCGATGTAGCCGGCGCCGCCGGTGACCAAAATTTTCTTCGCCATGGCGTATCGAGCGGGAGGGAGAGACGAGAAAACGTGTGCAATCGGTCCCAAGATTGGGAGTGAAAAGGAAGGAAAGCAGCGAAAGCAACGGCGGAGAGAAGAGAGCGGGGAAGCGGGGGAGCGATAACGGCAAGCGAGGGAAATGAAACGCGTGTGCGTGTCTATATATAGCCGCTCCTCAAAATCATCAGAGTATTCCATTTATAACAAATATCAATTGGATTTATCTCATTTTCCAATTTTACCCTTCTCAATAAGTTAACAAATAATCATACGCTCCTATTATTATCTTAAATTCCGGAAATACTATTACTTGGTTGGCAAAAAATCATTATAGTTGATAAATATAGATTACGCTGAGATAAATAATTCTCATATAATTTAATAATACCATAGCATATTAAATATTACTAATGACTCCCAAATCACTTCACCTTTCATGAAGGTGAAGTGGCTTTGGATCTCGTGTTACTTAACACTGCAGGATGTCAATTATATTCGATTCATTCGGATGGAGAAGAAATATATTTATCAAAGCATTAGATGGGATGATCATTCAGTAATGTGCAAGGAAAAAACATTGATTCAAAATTAAATCTAATAAATTATGCGGTCAACTTCTTAGTTGGTTCGGGCCTATCCAGGTGATATTTGAGCCGATCGAACCAATTCTTTTGAAAGAAGAAAAATAAGCGAAGCTGTATCACATGCATCTTATGTAGAGGTCTAAAGAACCACCTCAAGTTATACATAACGTTTGAAGATTCATGTGAGTGAATTGAAGGAAGTAGTAGCACTAGCTGTTAATTATTGCTGCTGTTGCTTTGTGTGATCTGCACTTTGTTCCATTTTAAATTGGGTTTGTATAACTGCCAATTGCTCCCGGCTATGGTGTGGTGAAAGGGTGTTCAATTGTCACTGAGATATACACGGTTCGATTCTCAGCTAACTACCAACCAGGTCAAACGCTTGACTTCAACGATATGTCATTTAACTCTTATTTTTATTTAAAAAATAATAATAATTCGGATTATTTATTTGACTGGAGGAGTAGAAATAACGGACTCTGGGCATCTTGGCTCTTGCTTATTGGGCTTTGAGCATCCGACAAATAAGGGGCTCTTGTAGAACTGGCCCATTATTTAAGTGGGCTATTTGAAAATTTGCCATGGATTGCATAAATATAATTTATTTTTTATATTTAAATATAGTTTTTTATATCTATTAAGTTAATTTTTAAAATCGTTAAGAGATTAGTTCTAAATGCGCTATTTTAAAAATCAAAACAAGCCTATAATTTCAATTCTATTTTCAAATTAAATCGAAGAAATTAATTATGAATAAAAAAATATGATTTAATTTCGATTATCATGCGAACCCCAGCAGAAACCCCGAGCCGTTCCTCTTTTTCTCTCACTCCGTCTTCTGGCGATCGTTCCTCCTTCCCTTTTTCCGATCGATTCTTCATCGCCAGGCCTTCCTCGTCATGGGGCGAACGCTCCGAAGCTCGCAGAAGCCCAAAGCCCAGTCACCTTCCGTATCAAGATCATCCGAGCAGGTACCTCTCTTTTGCTCGTTTGCCTAGCGCCCTTCTTTGAGTTTTTGATGCCTCCCCCCTCTTTAACTCGTTGATGGAAAGATTTCCGTCTGTTACGGATTCTCTTGAAATCTGAACGCTGTTCGCCGTTCGTGTTTTGCTCTCCTGATACAAGGCCATCATATGGTTCGTTTTCTTGGCTCCAAGATTTAACTTTGCGCCATTCTTTGGCAAAGCGGTTCTTGGGCACTCTGCGAGTACCTTTCTTTCCGCTATTTCAGGTCTTTCGTAGTTGGGTGTGGCTGATAAAAGTAGTATGAGTTGTATAGTGCATTACGACTGACCCTCTTGTCCGAAGTTAACTCTTTGTTCTCGTCATTCATGCGTGGAGATTATGTAATAGAGGATCTGGGCAAATGGTTTTGCCTGTTGGTACGTATAGTCGTCGTGCTTGGTTTTTAATGTGTATGCACGTATAAGAGCATGACTATCCTATTAGACGGAATACTTGTCAACTGAAGTTGAAACGAAATATGATAGGGAAACTTGCCAAATTAAACTACGTATTCTTTCGTTTTATTTTCTCTACTTCAAGTGTTTTACTTGTATGTGGTTGCTTCTGTTTTATATAAAATGCAATAGATAAAGTTAACATAGGTATTTTAGAATTTAGATACCCTCATTCTACACGAGCTGAACCATATTTCCTTTTCTTGATTATGAAGAAAGGAGTGGTGCAACCAACTAAACCTAGCAAGCAAAAATCTGAAGCTGAAGTTGGTTCTTCACATGCTGTTTCAGAAAATGTTGTTGTTTCAGAAAATGTCGTTGCAGATTCAAGCCTAAGTGATGCACCTGGTACCTCTGGCTTGCCAAAAGGTTTTTGAATTTCTTTTGGATTTTCTTTTCCTTTTCTTGCTTCTTTGACATGATAGTGGACATACTTTATGCTGTTATTTATGAAACCTTATATGTGTAACTTTACCTTGTTCCATTGTTCCAGAGAGCGAGGAGAAAACAGCAGAAGTTGCTGAGCTGGAGTTTGAAGCCAAGTCATTAAGAGATGAAGCTTGGTATGAATATTCAAAAATTCTGATTATGGTTTGTGTATGTTAGAGCTGCAATAGTTATCTGTTTGTTTTTTTCTATTTGCATGTATTCAATTAGAACTGTTATCTTGTCTATTCAATTTAAGTACCCTTGTCAATGTCCATTGTTTATCAGGGTTTGAATTATTTCAATTGAAATATTACAATTTAATAATAAAGTCAAACAAATGTATTATATGAATGCAAATCCAATTCATCATGAACCAAGACAGTCCAAACTGACAATTATGGTTTTGTTTGAATTTCATTTGCATGCTTTGTTTTTTTTTCAACTTCTAAAATGTTGATAGTGAAATTTTGATTTGTCTAATTTGATTCCAAAGTGAATGGACACTCCTACTTGCGTTGAACCACTAACCATGTTAATTGCTCTTGTTTTTCTTAGTGTGTTTGTGCTATTCTACCAAGTGAGGCAAAAAAATTCATCACGTGGGAATTTTGTGGAGGATAATCCACATTCTAGAGACCATATTTGGATATTCAAGTGTATGGTTTGAGGTGGTGCCAGAATATAGCAAATGGTGCAAGAATAGTTTTCAACCCCATCCATTGATACCAGGAGCACTTGTAATCTCAACAAGTGATATCACAGCTGAGCTGAGGTTGTCAAATCTTGGAGTTGTTTGAACAACAAAATCTATCAAGTGATACTAGAGTGGTCTCCAACTGTTGCCAGTGTTATCAGACACTTTCGATCCCCAACAATTAAATCTAGCAATGTAACAAACCAGCATACTGAAATAGAGATGAGGTGTGATACAATTAAATTTATAATGTTACATTGATCTATTAACCTCAAAGATATATTATGCCCTCGTTATAGTTTATGAGAACAAGGGTATATCCTCAACAGTAAAAATCAGGAAAAGAGGTGAATGTTGCATAACTTCATGGAAATTTGTTACTATGGTTAAGTAGGTTAAATTTAATTTACTTGGCATTTATATGGATGCCAATGAAGATCTTATATGTATGCGGATGAAATTTCTGTCACTTTCTAATTTTCTTGACTTTTACAAAGATGTTTGACGATTTTTTTCTCCTTCTGCAGGTATGATGTGGCTATGTTCCTTGCACATCGGATTCTCAATTCTGGCGAACTCGTAAGGATATGTTAATATCATTATTCTAGAGTAACTTTGGCTGTAAGCTCATTTAGATGTTCATTCGTACATTGTTTATAATACAGATTGGTAAGTACTGAATGGTATTTGGCCCAACAAAACAGAAATGGACCTCAGCTGTGTACCTATGTTGCCTTTTTGTTTTGATACCAAATTCTATGAGAAGCATATAAAAAAATATATATTGGTGCCAGACCAGTTTGACAGTTGCTGAAACTGTTAATAAACTGCTTTTACTGGTTTGCACTGCATAATTTAGTAATTTTTTATGAGATAAATGCAAGTGACCAAAAAATGTGGTAAGATTGTTCAACAAAATCTTATCGGTTTGCTTAGTGATTCACGATCATTAGCTGATGGCTTCTATGTTTACTAAACATATATGGACACCTTGCTGTTCACTTGTTAAAGTTATGCAATTGCAAAGATTCACATCAACTAAACATGATGATGCGAAGAAGACAATCTCAAATATTTTAGCCCTATCACTATTCAAATATCTGGTTTTAGTTGAGAACTAATATTCATATGAACTGTTAGACTTGTTTGTATTGAGTCCACTTGAGATCCAATTTAAACTCATTATTAACCCATTGTTTTCTCCCTGCCCTATTCCTGATCAGTACCTCAAGTTAGAGCGGAGGAAAAAAATCCATCTTTGCCCTTATATTTGTGAACACAACAGGACCCCTCTGTCTGCAAATCCAGCCCCCTTTCCCCTCTCAACCACTAACCATTTCTCTTGTGTAGGAGGAAGACCAGACTGCATGCTTGTGTTAGTGATTTTGTCTCCCCAAACTCCTCTTCTCTGCAAGATCCACGCAAATTCAACCGCTTCCACTCCCTTTTCTTAAATTTCTTGTAGCAGGCCCTCTATTATGTCTGTTATCAACACACTTTTCTTTGGTTGTTGGCAGGAAGTCCGTGTGAGGTTTCAAGGTTTTGGTGCTGAAGAGGATGAATGGGTGAATGTCAAGAATGCAGTTAGGGAACGTTCAATTCCCTTGGAGGCCTCAGATTGTAGAAAGGTTCGAGTGGGTGATCTTGTACTTTGTTTTCAGGTATAAAGTTCTCAGAGACCAAGTAAACTATAATTCCGTGCACATTTGATGGTACATTAGATCAACTTGTTTGTCATGTCAGGAAAATGGTGATCAAGCAATGTACTTTGATGCACATATTGTTGAAATAGAAAGGAAGCTTTATGATATAAGGGGCTGTCGCTGCCTCTTCTCGGTCCGCTATGATCATGACCAAACTGAGGTGACTTGCATTCTTTATTTCCTTCCCCATTGTAATCATTTGTGCTTATTGCAGTGTTCACTCTGAGGCCCTAAACCATGCCAATTTGATGTTCTGATATTACATCTTTTCATCATTGTAATTAAAATTCAGGAGAAAGTTCACGCTCAAAGGATGTGTCGCAGGCCGGCATATTGACTGCTCCACTGATGTATCTATCAATGGTTCTGGAACTTCTGGCAACTGAAACCATGATCTTTTTTGAGCCTCAAGGAGTCTATATTTTGTCAAAACTCAACTTGCACTTCGCAGCGAATCTGCTTTTGCTTTATAAAAATCTAAGTGATTACAAACTTTCAATAGCTTGTAAATTATGATTTCGCCATTGGTTTCTTTATTTTAGTTATTCGCCTTGCACGTTTTATGGCGATACTTGGAACATTGATGAGCAAAACCAGCTGTGGCAGTTGTGTTGCTATTGCAATTGTGGTAATCTCTGAAGTAGATTTTTCCATTTCTGAAGAGATATTACAGATAATCACCACTTGGATATTTACACATGAGAATAACATGGAAATGAACAACTTAATGGATTGGAAAACAAAAATGACTAAGGTAAGAAACAAAGCGGGGCAAAAGTATTCTTCGATATATCCATATCCTTGCTACTTATTTGTCCATCAGTTATTTATAGTTGCAAAAAAAATTACAATCGACAATTTCTCTTTGAATTAACAGAAATGCTATGTTAAAGAATGGACCCATACTACGCGGTGCTGTTCGTAATCGTAACAACCCTCACAGAATACCGCAGGGCATTAATAAAGAATTATGCAAAACATCTGGGTGCAGTGCACTGCTATATTTTCCAGCGGTCGATCTTTGGATGATGATGCCTCGAGCCGGACCTTTTGTCCCTCCCATGCATTGTTGGAATCCTAGTCGGCAGCTTCCTTGACGGAGGCGGGGCTCTTGCAATCCCATTTGGTAGGGTCTCTGGAATTGTTTTAGAAGGTGGTTCGTTTGTTACTGCTGCAGGTGGTGGAAAAACTGAGGCAATGAGAGTGCTTTCTGTTGTTCCAACAAGTCTCTGAGGTATGCCTGCATAACAAGAAACACAGAACTAAGCGTGATTAAATTTAAGCAAAAGCATATGGTAGTATTTTTCAGGAGATAGAAAGATTCTCTAGGCAATTGTCACTAGAACAAATCATAGCATGGATCACATCCATGAAATAGCATGAGCCAAACCAACTATGACAGCAAACGATTCTTTCTTTTGACAAGGCATTACCTGAACCACAAAATTGCGCCTTTCACAGTCCAGAAACATGTTAATTGTCCAATTCACTTGAGACATTAGTTTATCCCTGACGGTACTAAAACTGATTTGATCCCTGGAAGTAAATGGTCAACTTCATTGAACCACAGACAAGTGAAAAGATTAGTAATGGGTATATGCTCTTTGATGATCACGCACCCCTCAGGGACATCTGTGGAACATAATCAGAGTTTTAGGACAGGCTGTTAGAAATTAGCATAAAGGCTTATTAAACCCCCATAAACTAAATCCATAGTATGAGAATTTATTACTCACCGCTTGTTATTGGAAACTTGGATGAAGAATATGGTGTTAAACCCTCTTTCTTATAAAATTCAATTTGAAAATCAATGGATGCATTGTCATCCTTTCCAGCAGCTCTGTTAGCCTCTGCTTCTTAAAAACATCAAAACGCCGATAGTGCCGGGAAATTGCAAAAGTGTAGTTCTTCCGCCACAAGAATCTGAAATCCAATTAAGTTCATAATATATATATATATATATTTGAATTTCTAATTGTTGGGTTCAATAAAACCCAAATTTCTTTTCCAGGTTGATCATCATTTACAAATAAAAATTGCCAATTCCATAGAAGTTAGAATGAATATTAGGCTATAAAATGGCTTTGGCAACACGAGGCAAGAATGAAGATAATAACTAGAATAGCAGTCATTCACATCAAGGAAACCATGCTAAGTTCTAGGTTAAATTAGTTTTTTCAACAATATAATATTCAAACAAAGCATTAATCTACATCCCAAAGGAACTTTGGAAGAACCAAGAATTATCTGATCGAATGTGGAATAAACTAACAAAGTAAACATATATTATCATAATAATAAGCTGAGCCATGACAGGCATCATAAAGCAACTTAAATTAACAGCTTGTCATTAGCAAAAACATATCAGATCATTTCAACTACTTCTGGTCATGTTTATGCTCGAACATGAGAAGATAATTGATAATTACAACTATCTGTGACTTTGGAACTCTACTCGTTCTACTTCACTTAGAATTAATATAGCCTATTTATGCCTGTTTATAAGAAAGAAATACATACCATTTGTAGATACCAAGAGGTCTACCAATTATCAGAAAACACAAGATCTACATGATACCTTGAATTCTTATAGAGACATATGGATCTAACACAGCCCATGTCTAAAACGTTTAAGTTTATCATTTCAAATACTATATTAGTGAAGTGATAAATATGGTTAGCCTTAGTTGTTAGCAATTTGTATGCGTGATTATAGTGCAGTAGCATCCATTTCTAGCATGAATACAAGAAAGGCATCAAAACACAAGCCAAATTATCTCATCTTTTCTCTCTTTCCCAGGATTTCGTTGAGCTCTCTCTCTCCTCTAACATCCTTCACTCATGATATCTGAAGACTGTACTATATATTTAGTTGACGGTAATACTCTACCAAAATAGAAGTTGAATTAGAATAGTTAGTGCACTTGCAAGATGATAAAAAAAAAGTACACAAAACATACTATGCATCTAATAATCAATTACTACTAAAGCACAATACAGAAACTTAAAAACCTATTTGCTGTTCATTTAGAGAGAATGAAGCATAATGGAGGCCACTAAAACAATGAAGTGTAATGTAGAACACTAAAATATGCTATCATTTAAGTTGATATCCTTAAACCTACTTCAGACAAACTATGTGGTTACTCATGGATTCTATTAGGACTAGAAGCATTCTCTTCAATCAGGCATACCTCTCAAGAACTTGATAGGGATCCACAACAAGCTCAAGTTTCCCATCAATCCAAAGAGAAAATCGGGCATTTGGAAAAAGCCTATGAAGCAAAAGTTTTGGGACCTGACACACATGTACTAGTTAGAAATTATCTTATAAAAATATCATGATATAAACAAAATTAGATGAAGGTCAAATGATAGAATAAATGTTTTATAGACCGGTGAAAATATTCAACAATCTGTCCACAAATTCCACACTAATGAAAATTGAAAAAGGACAATAACTAAATATTAAATGAGCATTTATAAGATCCTGTTTTAACAAGGCCCAATGGTCTAACAATAACTGACTATGTAGGAGTCACAACTCACAACTGCAAGATTCTCTTCTTAATTGACAACAATCACAAAACTGCTTTCACAATGTGACAGATTTTCGTTGTGACTGAAGTACCTTATCACTAGTTTAAATGAATTTATACGTAAAAGAGTTGAATGGAAGGTGTAATGGTTAGAGAGAGGTCAAAGAAATTATATTCAATGTAATAACAAATGATTCGATCAATTATCAATCAATGTCGTAAAACATAATTTAATTAATTTGAATAATGATATTGACTTGCATAGGTCTCAATGGAAGAATAAAATTATATAGTTGATCCACAGGAGTATAGGCCGAAGTGCCGAACACAGCTTGATTAAAATTATGACAGATCCAAATAATACCGGTAAAGGTTGATTTACCAAATCTAGACTCCCTGTGCAAGTATAAACCACCCTAGCTTTGAATTCTTAAAGTTTTACTCTGTATAATAGGCACATAGATCTTTGCTTGTAATTTCACCCAATATAATCATTAAATTTTCTTGGATATGTTGGTGTGATCTTGATAAACAAAGCTTCAAGTTTTAGATACCTATATTTAGATTCCTCTAACTCCTCGTGGGGAAAAAAATTATAGAATTGCATGAAGTCAAATTTACGACAGCCTATATCATTTCAGTATGTATAGCAGATCCATATCAGAAACAAAGTGGAAAAGTAATCACTAATTTTGAACAACATACTTCCTGAGTGCAATTTTCAGTATATATCTTCTAAGTTCTAAAAAGGGTCACGAGAATTTAAACTAGTAAGGATTTACGAGAAATAGTGTACCTTTCCATTACGCCTTGCATCTACATAAGGAAGGTTTCGTACCACCACCACTTTCCACAAACCAACTCTTTTGATATCAATTAGGCCACTAGAATTTTTTATATGTGTTTCAGTTTCTTTGTCAACAAACATATAGAAACATGCATTTTTCTTTGCAAAATCACTGATATTCTTTGGTTGTTGCAATATATCGTAATTCCCTGTTCATCGAGATGGAGATAAGTAAATCCACAAGTCCATCAAAGGGAGACAAAAATGACAGGGATAGTCCAAACACTTTACCAAAAATAGCAGAGGCTACAACAACATCATGGCATTTCTCCATCTCAAGAAGATCAGCTTCGTCTATGTCAAAGCCACTACCTTGACCAGGTTTCTTTCCCTTGGCAAATCTGACAAATAGTAGTTTCCATTGGCTTAGAGAAATATAGAAAGGTAGAACTTTCAGCCCACTTAAATAAGTACATTCATTTAACAACTAAAATAGTCTCATCGTATATTGATGTTTCAAGTGATTAAAATATATCAAGTCATTGCGTCTAAGCAAAGAAATGGACCATCAAGGAGTGAACCATACCCACAGTGCACTTTCATTGATTCCTTTATATCAAAAGATTCAGTCCTCTCCTGTAATGATGGATGCCCTCCAAATACCGAACCACTGTTTGACTCATTTGCTATCAAATCATCTTTTAAAATATAGGTTAAATTCTTTAGAATAGGCGAAGCTGAAGGTGATGGTGGCATAACGAACACAGCCTGCTCTACTGGAACATAACACACAGGACATGCTGCAAGAGATAATGTGACAACTTATAAAAATACTTACATAACCAAAATGTTGCTTTCCAAAATAGCAAGTCAAGACATACGGCGTGGACCAGTGCGCTTCTTATCTGCTGGTGGTGGAGGAAGAGAAAAAGTTTCACAAGGATGAGGTGTTGAGAGAAGCATCATAGCAGAATGCTGAGTTGAGTTGTGAGTAATTCCAAATTTTTCTGTAGAATGGGTGGCAGTATCGACCTTAGGTTCTTCAACAGGAAGAATGGAAGGCCTATCATTTTTCAATAATGGCCTTTCAGGAATTACAATATTCTGGGCATAATCTGTGAAACCCTTGTGAAAATCAAGTCTTTCAGATTCATCAACTGAACTTGAAGAGGTGTCAAAATTTGTTTCCTTTGGAGGAATAAAGGCAGGCCTGTCAATATCTGATGATGGCTTGCTAGGATTTACAAAGCTTAATACATGGTCTGTGAAACCCATGCCAGAGTTAGAGCTTGCCGATGCATCTTCATCTGAAATCCCAACAATATAATTGCTTTAAACTATGTCAATGAACAATTTAACAATTCCAACAAAACAAAGTGAAGAGAGTTGGTGAATAAAAGTCATAGATTATTCGAGATATTTATTAGCAGGTTGTCGTTTGGTGGTGTAACAAGGGCTATTATTTATAACTACATAGTCTGATTCAACATCTTATGTAGTGGATATTTCTCCCAAAATGACTGCACAAGTTCAAGCAAAAGAAGTGACTCATCGAAACAAGGTTAGCTTGTATGATCCTTGAAAAGTTTAACTCATGCCTATATACAACAAAATCATGGCTAATTAACAATATATATCCAAACAAATACAATTGGTTGAAGCACAATGGATACTTCCTAGATTCTAGGTGGATTATGAAAAAACTTATACTTCGTGTATGACTGAATAATTCTCTTATAAATCTAAACTTCTTGAATCTGCGTAGGGAACTACAACAACGGATATCTCAGAAGTGGACAGAAGAAGAATTTGAGGTGCTTACTCCGTTTTAAATCAGAGACATCAACAAGAGCGATTGTTACATAACGATGCCGTCAAAGCACGTTTGAGTTAAAACGTGCCTGCTAATGCATCATGCACGACATAAAGGTTTGAACAAAGGCAACAAATGAAAGAAACCAAACCTTTGCTGAAGAGGGAAATGAACGAGAACACAGCAACCGAGACAACGAGCAAGAGCAGCATCCCAACCTTTCTCCTCCCTGCAAACTTGCAGATTCTAACCCAGATTCTCTCTTTTTCTCTTGATCCAGAAAGTGACATTTTGGCAGGTTTGCGGACTGTGACAGGCGGTAACTGCGATGGAAAAAGAGAACCGTTCTGAGTTTGTTGCTGCAATGATCCATAACTCCCCGATCGCACACCCAATGACACTCCGGTCATTGCCCCTCCCAACCCAGAGGCCGCCCTATCATCTCCCTTCGTCTTCAAAAACAAAAAAATAAAAAATCCTCTTGATGACGAACCAAGAACTTCAAATCCGCACTCTCTCTCAAAGACCAGTACACAAGAACGTCTAACACAAGAAGATCAAGGCGCTACAAACGAACCAAGTGCAATTCTTCAAAAACTCCTGCTTAAATCCAACTTGCAGTCCACAAAACAACGCGCCTTTTACACCACAAACAAATCTATAAACCAATATAATTTTTTTTTTTTCAAAAGGCGATCTCCCTCGCCCTTACCCCACGGGCTAGGACAGTAGGAATGCGAAGCAAACGAGAATCGAAAGGAGACCAACGAAGAGAAAGGCAAACGGATCGGCAGGACAGAATCTGGCGGTGACGCGATCGAGGATTTGGGATTCCGTTCGGAGACCGACGATCCGAACCCTCCCTCTGCGCGTCTTCGCAGGGGTTAATAACAGGCCAGTGGGGAACAGCCCGATTTCGTCACACGTACCGGAATGCCTGAATCCAGAAGCGGGACCCAACGGATGATGAAATCAGGAAAAACAAAGTAAACGACCGGGTAAAACCGAGGCTTCTTTTCGATGTGAGGTCCACTTTGAAGATAGTGCCAACACGCATCATGAGTAAATTGAACGGTTCATGATCCCTCCGACAGCGCAAGCTGCTGCCGTTCCCGGTTTCTCCATTTCTGACGACGTCATGGGCTGGCTACCCACACTCTTCGGTCAACCGGTTCGAGTGACATCGATTTAAAAAAAAATAGCAAAAGAAAAAATGATATATAAAAAAAGAAGCATTAATATAGTTAAAAATAAAATAAGGCAGGCGTGTGAAAAGGACATGGATTCTTGATTCAGAAGATTTATGAATTCAACGTGTGTGGCTATTTAAATAGGTGAGAATATATATATGTATAATTTGGCACCATCATTTCGGTGGTTGGTCAAGAATGGAGTTTGTAGTTATGTTCTTGATGAAAGAAAACCTTCGTGTTGTATATGGGTTCGCGTCTGACGCAATTTTAATAAATTAATTTAGATATTGGATAAATTATAGTATATTATTTATTTTAATAAAAAATAACACGTGACATGATTAAATAGAAGCAATTGTACTTTTTTTTTTAAATTTTGTGTTTTACAACCCGGGTACTTGATAAATAAATTTAAAAGACTGGAATCAAAATAAAAATTATTTAATTTTCATTACTGAGTAGAGTAGACCGAAATTAAGATATGAATTTGATATCCCTGATTCATAATCTACCCCTGAGCTATCACTAAATTGAGAGTATTTGACAATGAAAATGGTAATAAATTTAATTGAGGGGGAATGAATTTAGTGATAATCTAAGAGGTTGAATTATGAAATTAGAGATATCAAATTCATATTTTAATTCTGGTTTTCCTTCGTCAAGTATTAAGAATGAGAATGAAGTATATTTTATTCTCGTTCTAAGTCTGGTAAACCTGTCTACCCTCTCATTTTTTAGCCCAACTCTTGCCTCTTCCCGTTTCTTCCCTTTCGTTTTCTTTGTTGCCCCTCTTCTTCCCCACCGACCTGCACCTCTTCCTCCCCATTCTTCTCCTTCTCCTTCTCCTTCTTTTCT
>JBBPFP010193508.1:0-17638 GCA_037974795.1 Kaempferia galanga | reverse complement strand
AATTAAATGCTCCATGTTTTGATTAATTGCTAAATACATATGGTTAAGTTTATGTGAAATTGGATGTATGACTTATGTAGCTCCCACATGTGTTGAGCTTGGCCATGATATAATTATTAGAATCCAAGAGGATGTGATAACAAGATGATTGCTACAGGACATGTGTTGGGGTAGCCAACTCAATTATATTCAATTAAAGGTGCCTTGTGATTTTCATGATTGAGTTCTCTTTTGTTATCCACTTATTCCCTTTTGAAATATGTAACAATTCTGCCACTCGACTTAAAATCATTTAGATCAAGGTAATGATAGACAACAATTGCAGTATTTTAGTTATATTTCAACTTGTAATAGTTTGATATAATGCATGCTTTCATAGAAGAGTTTAGTGCTTTGAAAAATATTTTTGGTTTCAATCTAATGGAGTGTGTTCAATAAATATATATATATATATATATATAAAGAGAGAGAGAGAGAGAGGGGACCGCCACATCAACGACCCCTTTGAGCCGATTTTATATAGATGAAAGGAGGTAAATTATCCACAAGTAGAAAGGCGGGAACATGTTGAATATTACAAAAGCTTGAAAGTGTTGTGTGTATGTGGGGTCTGTGCCTTCCACACAGGAGTTATGAGTTGCAATTTAATCAGCCAATTAATCGAAGAAAATTAATCGTGGACTAATGAATATGATAATTTAAACATATGCACCAATCAATGTGTCACAATTAGTAGTTTTGGTCGCACTTATCAATTCAACCTGTATAAATAGGTCTTTCAAATCTTATAAATAAGCAAAAGAATAAAAGAATGAAAACACTTACAATCAAGAGAGTTCAACAATGCCTCCCTTAGACTATGTACATGCCCTGTGAAGAGCAGTAGATAGTTGAGCATTTTTTGCATTAACTCTTGGAAATCTTTAGCTGCATTCTTTTGAAACCTTATTAGCATCAAGCAATGGCTCCGCATTTGATGTCTTGGCGGAAGGAACATGTTCATTATCTTCGTTGAACTTGGCTACGCTTTTAAGAAAGATACCTGCTCACAAAAAAAGACAAGACAGTGTGTGTTATTAGTTGACAATAACGGAACCAAGAATTCAAGTATCAAAGCTTTGGGATACGATCAGTGGAAAATAAATCAGAGTTAGTGTAAAAGTGAGGAGAAAAGGGGGCAAGAACAAGTACAGTACATATGGATTGGTAACAATGCCAAGCATTCATGTTCAGAATGTCTTACAAAGTGCAAAAGCACATGCCATGTGATTAGATTGCAATATATCCAATGAAACACAGGTCCAAAAGATTTGACATCTATTTGGCAATTGAATGTCCTACCTATGAACCAAATTCCAGCAGCAACAAACAGAATCGATGTCAGTATGAGGGAAGTTTCTCTCCAGTTGTTCACATAGTCCTGCAAAAAAAAAGTGACAATCAAACAAACTGGTGCAGGAGAATTTTGAAGTATCGAGTACAAGAAAACACAGATACTGGAAGCAACCTTTTTAGAACTGCGGCAGTGTTTTTATCTATCAAGGCCCAAAATGAATTCATAATCCGTGGAATGCATTACACCATAGCCACAACACAATGCTACCTAAAGATTGATATTTTGTGGGGCCACCACCATATGGGCCTCATATTATTTTGAGGACCGCCCCCAAGGCAGGGTTGAGTTGGCTAGTGTGGGATAGAGTTGCTACCATAGGGCAAAGGTTCGATTCTCAGCAAAGCCGAGGAAAGAAACCCTCCACCACAATGGTCAATTACAACATCCCAAATTACCTCCTAACAGATGATCGTGGAGCCAACAGTGTGAGGCCGCTGGGGTGACGGATTCCACATTTCGCTACCATCATATTATTTTGAGGACTAGACAAAGGAACACATAAATTCCTGAACTGGCTTTTATGCTGATTACTGTTCTCCGGGCAGACTTAATTTGTCTATCTATTATCATAACTTTTTGTATGAATCTTACAATGATTAGACACTTCATTTATACTCTCCATACTCATGTTAGATAACTCTGTAGATCGTGAATAAAACATTTCTAGCAATTATAAATTTAATGGGAACCATGAAAACCAGTTTACATTCTTTTCTTTAATAGTTAAAACATTTGACATCATATTTATCTCAGCAGAGAGCTAATATCTAAGGTTTAATTTTAACCAAAAGAAGGTTTAATTAATTCAAGAAAAATAGTAACTAGTCATATTTCAGCATAAGATATTAGATAATGAATATATTTGACAACAGATAAAAGGAATGTGCAAACTTATTAGGTTTGTAAAGTTTGCAGTCCTTCGGTAGACTCTGTAAAGAAGAAGGAAACAGAAAAGGTAAATACAACAAAGGTGAACAACAAAACCTGCAAAACCCCAACCAGTGGCGAGGATGGAACATCTCCAAATATATGGATAGAGACGGTTGAAAGAGCCATTGACAGTGGCCTTAAGCTAGGATTGACACTATGAAGGCATATATAATTTACTGGTCCCTGCAAGACCAAGTGAAAATATTTGTTCAGGTCAACATGTTATTTATTATATTGCAGCAAGAAACTCAAGGAAAATAAAATCCATATTTTCATCGAATTCATAGCTTCAATTGCATGAAACAATACACATAGGTAGAGTGCAAGCAGGTAAGACAAGGAATATGGATGTCTTGCAGCTTCAGTTATATCAATAGATGAACCCATAACCTCCAAAAGAATTAACAAGTTTCGCCAGTTATCATATCTATTAGTTGAGCAACAGGTTATATATGTAGTCCGTCACATGGTTTGACCACACTGTTTTTCCTGTTTGCATTCCAAATATAAACTACCACACCATATCAATTTTAAAATCGCTACCTTCTTTCCTCCAATCCAAGGAACCTTCCTCTTGCACCATTACTTAACAATGTAGCATTCTGATAATGTCAAAATTGGACAAAGGGTCATATGAGCAATACTTAACTTTTCTGCATGTGCCCATGAGATATCAAGTGTTATGAAGCTTGATAGGAGCAATACACAATTTGATTCATGACACTGAACTTGACAAGGGTGATATAGATTTACAATAGAAAATTCACAGAACCAATCTAATAATGGCATCGTGCATGACATGGTGAATGTGAACATAAATATAACTAGGTGAATGTGAACATAAATATAACTAAAGTTAATCTTGAGTGATTACCTAATTACACCAAAATTGATTACATTTACAACTTACATGCCATCAAGTTGGAGAAAATCGTTCTAGAGGAGGCTTATCTCACTACTCTGGCAGTTTCTTTTCAAACTACAGAAATCAAATTAGTCGTCAGGGATCCAGGCAGACTTGACTTAAATCCCCTATTCCAGAAGGTATGGGTGCAGAATTTCTTATCAGTTCTTGGGGTCTCATAAAAGTAGACATTGTCAACATGATTCAAGAATTTTTAAAGGCTTGACATTAAAATATTGATCTCTGCCTTCCTGGAGCTCTTACTAAAAACATGATGTTGACTCCCTATCGGGTTAACATGATGCGGCACTGATAAAATTTCACTCCAGGCTAGGATTTAAAGCAATACCAGAACTGAGATATAAACTATGCATCCAACCATTCTCTGTTCCATTCCACCATTTATATCTCCAAAATACCTTACTAAATGACCACGCATGATAGTTTCCACTCAAAAGACATGATATTACATTTATGTTTTCCTTATTTTTCTCTCAACAAGTAATATACAAAGAGGATAATTATCACTGCATGCTTGTCTCCGACGATCTGACAAGGAACGCAACAATGCTGACAGGAAAAAGGGAATAAAAGATTTTGAAGGAGAGAAGCTTGTACCTGCGTAGCAAAGACAAGAATTTCTCCAACCGCAAAGAAGGCTATAAAACCATAGAGGCTTCTGAAGCAAAAAGCACTGAAACAAAAAATAGCCCCCAAAAATGTTGCTCCAGATAGAAGCTGCAAGGTACATATATACCTATCAAATTTATGCACGAGACATAAAGGGCGAAAAATATAAACATTAATAGTACATAAGCTGAGTCAAAATAGCCGAAAATACAAGAAACATACGATGTTGGATGATAATAAAATAAATGATGTCACAGAAACACAGGTTATTTCCTGGCCACCAATTAGTTATTCGGATGCAACTATATAATATATGATTGAAGAACTAGCATATTCCTTCATATGCATCTTCAATTAGTTATTGATTTGCAATTACTTTCCGCCATGCAAATCTCAGATTAACCATAAAATAAGGGGAGAAATAAAAAAAGGGATGTTTTTAATAAAAATCCAATATTGAGTTGTCTTTTGGCGAAAACAAGTTATCGAGCATATTTAGGTAAACCGGCCTATTACATTTGATGCAGAACTTTGTCCGAATTAACAAGTAAAATGATGGAACTAACCAAGGCTCAGTGGTGGCAAGGAAAACAAACAGAAGTTCAGGAGTGATAAACAAAGAAATAAGATTCATCAACAATTAGTCAAGTCGACCAAAGGTTGCACTCCATGCAAATACAGATGAAAACGCCGTGCTAATGAATATAAGGATACCTTGAAAGCATTGGAGATAGTAGAGTTCATTAGATCAAGAATGAATCCACCAGCTAGAGTTCCAACAATCCCACAAACTATAGTAATCCCTCCAAACATCAAATCAGCATTGCTCTGAGGATAATTTAACAAACAATTCATAACATGAACACTTGTATAACAACTATATAGATGAGTAAAAGAGAAATTGGAATGAAGTAGTAGGCGTAGGCCCATGGTTTCAAGTCAAGAACTAGAAGATAAGGAACAAAAATAAAAGTGTAGCAGAGAAGCACTAGTTGGTCAGGTAAAACAATCAATGATATTTGTTTGACAGAGATCTTCAAACCAGAAAAACATTTACACAAAAAAAATTAATCAGTATTCAGATTACCATATTGTAGATATCATGACCAGCTTTAGGCCCCCAGTATGAATAAGCTCCAATAACAAAATTGTAAGCAATATACCCTGCAGATTGCAAGGTTGCTAGGTATCAGAAAATTGTAAATCAGAGTAATTAATAGTTGAAGTGTAACAACCAAAAGGACATCAATTAGTTGACTCCTTTCTATTTTTTCCTATAGATACTAACTGAATGTTCATTCTACTGATATCAACAATAAAATTGCCATTGCTATGTTCCACAATATCACCACCAGATTCCGCAAACAATCATAATGGAACTATTATACTACAGGTTTGCATATATTCTTCATGTGCAACGCAACATAATAGAAGGGAGGTAAATAGAGGAATAGAAAATAGATAAATCAGTGCTTGAAGAGGAAGGTGGCCAGAGGACACAGAGCAATGCCTGTAGTCACCGTGCATAGAATGCAGAATGGCAACCACTTCTCTCTAGAGGATATTTTGGATTACATGGATGATATAGGCCTACCACCAACTGGAAAACGTAATAGCTCTTTGCTAGTTGAGCCACAAGGCAACCCCCTTCATCAAAAAAATGTAAGAAGTCTATAAAGGGTCATAAGCTTGATTAGCATGCCGATAACACACGTTCTTCACATAATACAATAACCAAAACTTGAATTTAGTACAACATAAACAATAGCAATGAATAAACACACTAGCTTTCCTAAAGGATAACTTTGTGTGTAAGACCATGTCCAAAGCACAAGTTAGTCTGGTGTCCAGAAGGATGAACGATATACAACCTTATCCGAGCACAAGGAAAGCAGTTTTCATAACCTGAGCCAACATTAACGAGGTGACATGGAAGTAACTTTATCTTTGTGCCAAGGTTTTTCTACTAAGATGCTTTCCTTTCTTTACAACTTTAATCAAGTTAAATCAATGTAAGTACTACATTTAGAGTTGACCAGGAGAATGTGCAATGATTAATGATTATGCCAACCTAGTCAAAGTAACAAGAAGGTTACAGCTGAAGACTTTACGTCTGTTAGTAACATTTATGTTTTATGAAAAGAAGCAATTTTTGACAGATATTTATTGGATTGGCCTAGTACATTATGAGCTATCCAATGATCTAAGATTGAAATCAAATTCACATAACATTGTTAAGGAGACAGAGATAGTAGATTGGCAGAACTTTGCATAGAACGGATAAAGTAAAAAAAAAAAATCAGCTCAGTATCTGTTAAGGCCATTACCCAGAACATTTACTAGATAGACTTTCTCTGATAGAAGCATTTTCACATCTTCCCAAAACCTTGAAACTTGATTCACAATCCTATCAACTCCACTACACCTATATTGGAGTGATAAAGAAACATAACAATTAGAATAAAGAATATTTTTAAAATATAAAATAGACAAAAAAAAAACAAATTTTTTGATTATAAAGTAGCTTCATAAAGCTAGCGGTATCTCATTCTCTTGTGAGGACTATCTGTTGGTGCTTAGCCACCTAGCTATATTGGAGTGATAAAGAAACATAACAATTAGAATAAAGAATATTTTAAAATATAAAATAGCCAAAAAAACAAATTTTTTGATTATAAAGTAGCTTCATAAAGCTAGCAGTATCTCATTCTCTTGTGAGGACTATCTGTTGGTGCTTAGCTTGTTGTTGTAATTATTGTATATGTTATTTTCCACTTACAACATTGTAATTTCTACTAATATCCCAAATCAAGTTTTTTTTTTTTTTTTAATCAAGTATGCTAGTTGAGGGTTTATCTCTTCGTGAGGACCTTAGTGCAGGACCAAAAATGTTATAGCATAAGAAAATCTCACTTTTTATAAAACAAGGAATCTTAAAGGCGTTTCTATCCGTAGAAAGCAAAATCCCACTGTTCCAACAGTGCAGGAGTTAAAATTTCCCATTTAAAAATTGACAATCAAAGAATTCCACAAGCAGCAAAAGCAAAATCTCTATAAAATAACTTGGTCTCTCTTCTCTTCCTTTTTTATGAATCACTATGTGGCTTCACTTTTAAAGTAACCAATACAAGTACAAATACTCAATGCACGGTATATCAAATTGATCCAAAACTTGGCAACAGTCAGCTAGCTAGCAAACAGGAGAAGCATGCATCATAGTAAGTTCAAGCAGCTAATCTTATGGATCCTCATTGGTTAAAGAAACTTTTAAAAATGACATAATCATGTTTCTACATTCTAATCTTTAGACAGTGTGGTAAAAAAATGAGCCAAAGAACATACGATGAGAATTTTTGTGGTGCTTTTGCAAATAAACTACCATCATTGCCTCGTATCTCAGTTCCAGCATTCTGGTGATCTGAAATAAAAGAATTACTATAGCTTCAAGAAATCAAAGAATCTAATGACCAAAGCCCAACAAGTTATATCTATGAGAATGTTAAAGCATAGAGGTTAGCCAGGTATATCACTAGAAGATAGATGCACAAAACATACCACTATGTTGAATATCTTGGTCCATTGATTCACCACTAATCTTTGCTTGTTTTGTTTTAGATGAGGCAAAACCTATATGATTAAAAATTTTAGAAAATAACACCTTCCAGAATTATATGTGGCCAACCATATAGACAGGCTAGTGACTACGAAAATTATGCACCTTTGAGCTGCAAAGGTTTTATGATGAAACCTAAAATGGCAAATGGAAGCATCAAAATTGACTCTCCCCAGAATGCAGCTCGCCAATGTAGATGGTTCCCAACCTGATAAAATTGAAGGAAAAAATCAAAATTATATATATCCTATTTGATGAACCAATTGAAACTTCATTTCTTATAGGAACCCTTCTAAAAACAAAAATGTCTACTAGTTTCAATTCAGAAGGCAATCTGCGGAATAATTTAGAAATCACACAGCAAGATCTGCTAAAGAAACAAAAGATCAAGGTTTTTTAAATACAAATTCCACACCTATTTGACAACTTGTCAGACTGGCACAGTATTGCCATTGGGTGTATATTAATTTTTACTGCTTCTGTATGAACAAATCTGAGTGATATGTGAATCTATTATATCAGTCATTATACACTTATCGCAAAACATTTAGAAAAAATTGTTAGCAGAACAAATTATCATAAAAAAGAAAACCAAATAAGATCTAGCATAATCCTGTAATTGGTAACAGACCATGTTCCCTTTAACACAACTAAATAAAATATTTGAAGAGTGGCAATAATAATTGATTGATCAATAAATACAATAATATACAATAATATATAAAAGACTAACCAGCCCGCCATATACATAGCCAATTGCAATTCCTGTAGGTATACACATGTAGAAGATTGCAAGCCATGCTGTTTTCTGATGCCGTGTACAAAATAGAGCAACAAATTAACCATCATGGAGAAAAATCTGATAAGTGAGCAAAGGAAAACATAAACCAAGTTACACACATCAAACTCATAAGATTGAAATATTTCAAATGGCATCACTATTATAAGATCCTCCTCAAGGAAATAATAAAATCATATCAAACACAGATTATACAGGCTGATTGTTTATCTCATTCAAGTTGCTAAGGAAACTCAAACCATAGTGGCCCCTCAAGGTCTTGAATCTAGATGAGTAAGGATTAAGAACAACCACACATCTAAATGAAGAAAAGGATTCATTGGAAGAAATTCATGGAGGAAGGCTCCAATGGATATGTTAAAATCCACTTGTTCAGCGGAGTGCCATCCCAGTGAAGTTAAGCCTTCTTAGAAAAGATATGTTTTTCAAAGAGCTGATAACTTTACCTTTTTTTCCTAAATGAAACTAATAGGATCAGTTCACAGGGTACAAATGCACCTACTCGCCAATTTTCAAAGGGTTCATTAGATGATTGATTTATACCTTGGTGAAGCTCAAGGGCCATCTGAACGTGGGCCATAATCTGTCATTCACACCTTAAATGCACCTTTGATATAACAAACGTTCTCTCATCACAAGTTGAACTTATTGCAATGCTTAGAAGATCACACATCAAATATGACCATTTAAAGGTTCTTAGTTCCCCTAGACATTGCATGTTACCTTGTAAGAACTAAATGAAGGCATGTTTCAAACATAAATAGGTATTCAAACGTTTTCTATTGTGTTGACTATAGACAATAGCATATCTTGGAATTTGAAGTGTAATATCAAAATTAAAGAAGCTATTAAACCTGTCACCTGTAGGTGTGCTTAACAGAAATCAAGTATAATGTTTTCAATAATTTATCCAAGTTACAACTTCTAAAGAGGTCCAGAAGAGGACATAGATTCAACAGTGACATAAAGCACTTTATTTAAGTAAAAAAGTAGCCTAGTGAACAACATGAATAGGTGTCCCTTCACACTGTCACTAATTGATAGAAACTAACATCTGCCAAAGTGATATCTTTACTCCATAATTATTGACCATGACAGCTTTAAGTTCAAAAACATATACTAAGTCAGAACTATTCCACAGAAATTGCAGGGGAAAAAAATCTTGTATTCGTGTACAACTTGTAATTTATAAGAATCATATAAATTCTCAGTTTAAGCAAAGGTTTGAACTTTTATCACTTTTCCATGTGATAATTGTTGGAATCTATTCCTTTAAAGACAAGACGGAACAGTTCAATCACCTCAATGGGTTGGATTTTGTTCCTCTAGGAAACCACTATGTGCTCATTATTTAATTCACTGCAAAGAAATTACATTCTTCTATTCAAACAATTTGGTAGCACTATAAAATATAAATGACAATCGTCTCTTTCCAAACGACTCAAGCTTCTGGATAAGTGGTCAATTTCTATGTCCCAGTCCTACATCCTCAGTAAAATCAAGCCAGTTTAATTGTTAGGCTAGGCTCAATCCATCCCAATGTGCTCACTCACATAGATTGAGAGCACTAACAATAAAGAAATGCACATCAGTCCTTTCCTAGCAGCACACAATCAGTCAGCTTCAGCACAATTGATCAAAGTCTCATATTAAATCTTGGGACGGATGTTAACATGACTTGGTACAGAAACTAACATATTGAAACTTGGGATCAGCATGATTCTTCTCAGTTCACACCAATAGAATGGCATTTGTATATATTACTACATCCTCTGAAGGATCATAAGTTCCAGTCAACCAACAATCAACAGAAACCATAATTTCAAACGTATCTGCAAAATTGTTGTGCTAAATTACAATACAAGCCAAGAAAAAATTTTGTAAAGCCACTAATCATAAAGATTTTAATTACAAGGGTTAGTTGATCAAAGGTTGAAGCTTGTTCTTCTTGGTGGATAACTAGGAAGGGAGTGAGAGGAACACAAACTTGGGTCAAGATTCGCTCATGTACATGTTCTGGTATTTCCTTCCCAACACTAGCATACGTCAATTAAAGACACATCTCATAGGGAACAACCACATCTAAGTTATCAGGCAAACAAACCTGAGTAACAGGAGCATTGTCATCTATAAATGGAGCTGCAAGACTTATAAAAGAAGCCTCACCAACACCAACCAACCTAAGAAATATTAATGAGTTAGATGTTAAACATTGTGAATCAAAATTATATACAAACCATAAGAATACAAGGAACACCAAATAAGCACTCACATTCGGCATATCGCTATAGACCAAAAGTCAAATGAGCCACCACAACCAGCTGTAGCAATAGTCCAAACTGACAGACCCACTCCAATTAATCTAAAAGGATTATGGCTGCAAAACAGATCAAAAGAATATCATAATCCAACACAAGATTTTGTCAAAGAACAAGGAAAAATACAAAACAAAATAAAATGCACCAAATGTCTATCAACCATGAAAAATGTATGGAAATAAAGCACTGGTATATACATCATTATGCAAGTAATAAAGAAATTCATCTTTGATGTTCAGCGAACTAAGCTATTAAAGAACTAGATTCAAACTTTCAATTTGAGACATGGTCAAACAAAGAAAACCATGTGCATTTTGGAGTGGTAAATCATTCATTTAATATCGAGTCCTCAGTTTGTATTTGTTTCCTTTCTAATCAGGGCTACATAACCACATCCTTTGGTTTGATAATAAAAAACTAATTAACAATAACAACCTTCGGCAATTATTATAATGAAATTTCCTTTACAAAATAACAGAAGATATAATGAAATTAATTGACTAACACACTGACCTCTTTGCTAATGATGCAAAAGTGGGAGATGCCACTAAAAGCCCAACCATGAACGCTGATGAAAGTACACCATCTTCAAAATAGTTCAGATTAAAATCCCCTCTGCATGATTTTTTTTTTTTTTTTTTGAAAGTCAGAACATAACCAGAAAGGAAGCAAATTGAGTTTTAATCTAAGAACAGAAGTTGAGCCACAATCATGCTTGCTTGTTCAATTTAAGTTCCTAAATATCTACTTTAATGCATTTAGCATCTAGAAATACATATATAAGAAACTATTGTGCATTAAGTTTACTCTAGATCGAGAAGGTGGAAACTCATCCCAACAATGCAGTTTCAGCAACTTTCAGTATATTATTTTGACCTCAGAAATGAGCATAATATTGTAGTTATGCAAGCTCCGAAAATTATGCACTTTTTTGTTCAGCAACTCACTTCCAA
The DNA here is from genome assembly GCA_037974795.1 of Kaempferia galanga. NCBI lineage: Eukaryota > Viridiplantae > Streptophyta > Magnoliopsida > Zingiberales > Zingiberaceae > Kaempferia > Kaempferia galanga. The sequence goes on along the minus strand of JBBPFP010193508.1, from coordinate 6,095 downwards.
TTCGAAGTTCAAACAATAGTGGCTCAACAAAAGCCTTTACATTCTAGCATCATGTTGGTCAGCATGCTAATACAATTATGTAAGAAACAACACTGTGTGTCAATCATACTAACTCCATAAACATTAAGAAATTTTTTGCTTCTGACAAAATTATATACAACCACATTATTTTGCTGGATAAATCTTCTCATTCAGTATATTAATCTTGTTTGGAAAATCAAATGCCCTACCGTCACGAGATGTTCCATTGGTGAAGATGTCAATTAATTTTAAGAAGGCCCAAGTACTTCAATAATTATTTTTTTATTTTAGGAACCATGTCAAAATTTAGTAAAGGTCAAAACAAGCATCCTTTTGCTAAATCTCTAACAAAAAGTAATAATTAAAAATATAAAATATACTATAAGAATATCAATCAAAGATTGCAGCATGAATCTTACTGAATTCCAGTGCCCGAACTGCATGTACCATTTATGCAGGTCCTGTGGCTACCATTTACACCATTACTTGCTATTACACCCCTATCAACATAATTTAACATGTTGATAATACAAAAAATCACAAGTAACCTGAAAAAATAAAAAATAAAAATCAACTTATCATAAGATAAAAGAAAAGACCAAGCACATATTTGCATGTCAAATATAACTAGCTAAAGGAAGAATTCCATTATGAGCACAAACAAGATATTTTTAAAATGTTCAAGAACAATTTTAGCAATTTTGCTACACGATCCAAACTTTAGGGCTCAGAACACCATACTCCATTTGTAGGAGTATTTTCAAGTTACGAGGGCAAATTTCGATGAATTTTTATTATTCATAAACGAGGAGCAACCAATCAATACACAAAAATAAGAAACTTTTATACAAATCTAATACAATTAACATAGGGAAGATTAAGGCATGATGTAAGCAAAAAGAGTAAATTCTTGAGCCATATGAGGTAGAAAACTTTCAGATATGATTCTATGGGAAGGAACCACCTATTCCAACATTTTCCCGCAAGAGGATATGATGTCTTGCTATGGGATAGTGAATCTGTACACCAGCTCCTATTCGTGGTGCACATTTTTGTAGAATGCTGGTAGTATTTAAAAACTTTGACTAACCTTAGGCACAAGAACTAGACTAGGATGGTGCATGGGAAATGGTTGGAATAGCTTAGTTGGTAGAGGAGAGGAATTGAAATCCTCATGTCACTACACACACACACACACAAGACAAACAGGAGAAAAGACTCAAACATAAAAACCTATATATTTAACATGGAACTAAACCCAAACCATATACAACACTACTAATCTTAATAACTATATCACTCCTTTAAGATAGACCATAAATATTGTATATAAGCCAACATGTTACAAATATAAACAACATAAATAAAAAAAATAAAATGGAATGAAAAAACACTAAACAGATATGACAAAGATGATCTTCAATCAAATTGAAAGATGGATTATAGATGATAATAATCTTCATGAGAGATTTCTTCAAAAGCTGAAATTGGGCATATTTTTAAGATATTGTACAATTCTGAAGTTTACAAGGCCAACAAGACAACTTATGAAAGATTGCATAGTGAAAGTGATAGATTATGGTTCTGGCAATAAAAGTATTCCAAACAAAAACAAAATTAGGGTTTCAGTGTCTAATTGTAAGAGATGAGAAATAGTGAGCGATGATTTAGTTTCCAGTCATTTTACTCCAAAGGAGTGATGACATATCAAGACTTAAGAGAGACAAAGGAAATATCTAACACCAATTTATGAGAGAAGAAAGATGTTTGAAGAAACAAAAATTGACTTATCTCATCTTAAATTATGCAAACAAGCTAAGTGAAAAATGATGGGGTAGAATCTAGTAGTGATTAAAAAAGAGAGAAACTTGCCAATTGTGAAAAATAAGTTGCTAAGATATATCTCTTTTTTCAAGGTTCATAATTTTTTTTCGTAAATATTTTCTCATATGCCCTCCTTTTGTACTTTTTCTGTATTTCTTGAACCAATATTTTTCAAGTAATGCTTCCCTTTCTCTCTTTTTTTTTTTTTTTTGTTTTGGTTTATATGAACTGAGCCTTGTTAGACATAGCATATAAAAGGTCTAGAGTTGTTGAACAACTAAGAGAAGGGTGATGGTAACCCCATCAAGCATGATCTAGAATTTGGGCTCACAATGAATGGTGGCTTCTTGAACTAGAGTGAAGATGTTGATAGCTCGGTGAATAGATGGTCTCCATTGGATTACTTGATGATAGAATTGAGTATCATGTTACAATGGACGACAACCTTCGTGTCGAGCTTCAAGTCAAAGGAGGTGGAAATATTAAGGAGACATCAAAAGCTTATGCAACAAGAGAGGAGGGAGTGCATGACCCCACCCACTAGGACGCCACGAAAGCATTGAATAACGCCTAGTAGATAATAACTCTAACAGCCATGAAGTACACATAAAATATATTAACTCCTAGTAGATAATAACTCTTAACAACCAAGAACTTGCATCTGTATTGACGATTCATTTACACAAAGAATCTCTATGTTTTTCCTTCTTCAAAGGATTCCTAGTCCGCCCCCACTATTTTTTTAGAATGCAGGTTTCGAACCCAATAGCTAGGCAATATCTGTTACAGCCGACACCGACTGAGAGATGGTTGGTATCCTCAAAGGTTGGTGTAGAATTAACATTGTTAGTATGTTTTAATAATATTTTCATCTTTCTATTCCACCCTATGCCACACCATTGTCGCCTAGTGTATGGGGATGGGAAATAAAGATACACATGCCCCCTTCATCATTGCTATTCTAACTCACTGGTAATTAGTACAATACCACAGTTGCGATCGTCTTGTGGCACTGATCCTATCTTGTTCTTGTCAAACCTTAAGAGGAGTGACATGGAGAGTATCTTCCAGCATATGCAGGGTAAATGAGCTAAGAGGGATACTGTCCAGGGAGAACAGCTGATTGTTTTGAGTCAGATAGTATATTCCCCTTCACCAACAGTTTTCTGGGCAGGATTGATGGCGTATCTGCACCTACAATGTAGATTTACTCTGCCGTTGACCATGGCTGACACAAACAGAGCAAAATGCAATATCTCATATGTAATCTGGTTGAAATAATACAGATTCGAGAAGTTTCAATGACCAAAAATACACTAGAAGAAACCATTAACAGTTCAGCGGCACCATTACCAACCTATCGTATGTTAACCAGGAAAGTGTTTCTCTTTGACAAAAAAAAACACATTTCTGTCATATTACATTGCCAACTCCGCAAGCCGTCAATTCACGATCATTATACCGTTCCGAAGAAGTAAGAGACCAGAAACTCTAGATAATGCTTGTCCTATCTTTCAAACTGAAGAAAAAGAATCGAAACGAAACCCTAGGAACAATGAGGCAGGGGCAAGAAATCCACAGGAACTAGATGCGGGATGAAACTAGGCCAGCACGGTACCTCTTGGGAGTGAACCAAGAAGGATTTTGGTCTGGCAGGGGGAGGTCGGGGTTTCCATCGGCCTCTACAGGCAAAGAGATCGTCATCTCCGCCTTCTCCGGCTCCGAAGATGGTGAGGAATGAGGAACAGACGATTCCGGGCGTAGGTCGGAGTCCGTCCCCTCGACCTCTACCTCCATGGCCGCCTCCCCCACCGATCGCCCTAGGTCGTTCCTCCGATTCGGCGGCACTGATATGGACAAATCCCACGCAACGGTCCTTTTTGTTAGTTTTTCCTTTTCCCCGTTTTAACTTTTATTTAATGTAAAAAAGTCATTTCACACCATATTTTAGTTCCCTTTTCAAATTGCCCCTCAGTATATTGCCGTCATCTACATTTCCAGCTATTCTTTCCTAAATCGTTTCACGGGCGGCGATTAATGCTGAATCAAATTTTAGTGTGTCCAAATTTATTTGGTAAGATAATTAAGATATATTGAATTGAGCCTAAAATAAATTTAAAAATTGAATGATTGTTTAAGTTTATCTTATTTTTTGAACTTAAATTTAATTCAAGCTTAACTTGTGTTTAATTGATTATTTGAAACTTTTAATTTAATAATGTTGTTCAAGGTTATTTGATTATTTAAAATATTTATATTTTTTAATTTATTTTATTAATTATTGAGTTTGATAATATAAATTATTTATTAAATTTAAAATTGTCTTTATTTATTTAACGTGATAAAAGTTTTATTAATTAACAAATTTTACAAATATTATTCATGAATATTACTGGCGAACTATTAACGAGTTAAACATTTAATTAATTATTTAAGTGTATTAATTTAAATGATTTTATATGTATTGAATAAATATAAATAAATTTTTACCATGTTAAATGCTAAACTTATTCATTATTGTTTAGGTCATTTACAGTTCTATCGTTGTGATACGTCATTGTTTCATTATATGAACCAACAATTTAAAAATTTAGGAAATTAAATTAGATGCATTCACGGTTCAATTGCAATTTAAATTAAAAAATGGACTCGAGTGAATAAACTTTTAAATTTAATTTAGCTTTGACCAAAATTCAAATATGGTTCTGTTTGATATTTTTAATTCCTTTCTAATTTCTTTCCCGCTTCTCACCCGTATCTTAGAACTCGGGACCCTCGGTAAAATCAATTGATTTCTGGACAGCGACGAAGGTAAATCAACCGAGTAGGCCAAGGAAAGCCATGTCAACTGTTGGTGGCCTACCAATGAAAATTAAGACACTGTTTAGGAGAGCGTGTGGTTATTGGAAAGTGATTTTTATAAAAATTATTCTAATGTACGTGAGGAAAATGTACGTGTTTAGAAATAAAAATCAAAAAGTAATATATGGTAAAATTTAAGTGTTTGATATATAATTACTTTTAAACTTAATTTTTAAGTTAAGTGATAATAATATCCCTAATAATATTTTAAATTTTATTAAAAATTTATTTTTTATAACATAAATGTTTAAAAAGTATATAAAATTAATAAAAATATAAAAAATGATAAAATTTATATAAATATAAAAAAAAATATGTATAAAAATTTTTGAAAATATAAATTATATAAAAATATAAAATATTACTAGGTTAAAAATGTGATGGTAATTATGTAAAATGATAAATTTATTAAGGGTAAAAATGTTAATTTTTAATTTTAGATCGTAAAAAAAAACATAAGTAAGAGAAAACATTAAATTTTTATTTTTAGTTTTTGAGTAAATGTTACAGAAGTTGAAATTGACATTCACAAATATTTAAAAAGTGATTTTCTATAGTTAAAATCTAAAAACCGCTTAATAGAAACTCTACTAAATACCATCTAAATATCTGGAAAATAAATCATAGCACTTTACGTGCATGTACAACAATATGTTTGTATTTGTGCCAATATATGTTATCTAGGCAAAAGCACCTTCTCAATTAATTATTGCCAACTTTCTCCCACAATATCAAAAGGAGTGTTGATATGCAGTGCGAAATCGCGCTGCACATCATTTTCCTATCAAAAGTGCAGATGATAATGCCAAAATTAAATTGGGCAAAAGTGGCTTAAACGTCTCCTCTAATGTATTCAACTATCTTTTACTATACCGTAGCAACGTATTCCTATTATTATCTTTTCCTTATTAGCATAGCTATTATACAATTATAACAGTTACAGTATTGTAGTTGTTATAACTGAGATTCTATACAATTGTAACATCTACAGTTATGTAGCTACTACAACATAAAAAATAAGACTAAAATGGTTCAAAGTCTCCAAAAAGAATTAAAGGACCTTTGTTGAGTTTAAAATATGGTAGTTACAAGTTTCAACACATAATCAATTTTAGATGAGTTTTGATTTGATATATTGTGTTTCTTGTAGTTCAATCTCAACTAAAAATTATAATCTCTCAAAGTTTCACATTATGCGTCTATTCAACCAAAGTTAAAAGTTATGGCATCTTAAAGTTTAGAATTTAACATTCATGTTATAATAATTATGGTTTAAGACGTCATACCTGTTGGTCCCCTGGGTTGTTTTGTTGTGACCAACTAAGTTAGGATTAGGTCCTGCGTTGATCTAACCCTTGGACTAAGTGTGCAGGAGCTTAGGATCCAGG
>JBBPFP010191310.1:0-17650 GCA_037974795.1 Kaempferia galanga | reverse complement strand
CGACTGGACGTATTTGACCGTTCGGACGAGGTCTCGTCTAGCCTGTCTAGTTCGAGTCACCCCGGTCATTGCAAGGCCGAACTAAAGCTGCCGACCGACCAGACGTATATGGACTTCCGTCTGTCCGGTCGACCTGTCCTGCGCCTGTTCGATTGACCCGACGTGGAGACTTAGGTTGCTGGGAAGGTTGGCGAGACAGACCACATCATCAAGTGTTTTGCTATGTGGCATCTGGCTGGCCTTCATGTCATCCTCTACGTGGATTCCCAAAACTATACCAAATCACAGGTAATAACAATTAAACAAGTTTAAATTGAGAGCTCGATAATAATTAAATAAATCAAGCTCAAGTAAATTTAAAATAAGTCAATTTGAATAATTATTTAAACGGTTTGAATTATTTTGGACTTAGATTAATTTAACTGAATTATCTTATTAAATGAATTTAAATATTATAAAATTTAACTAAGCTTTACTTATTTTACTGCCCTAATTATAGCCCCGAGCTCCAATTCTAGTTCTTGAATGATAAAGAGTGTGGTCCCTACTCTTAGCTCGGCTCGATTCGGCTCAAAGACCTACCTTAGAGGAAAAAGATTGGATTAAATACTAGATGTATTTAAAAAAAATACTAAACTAATTGAATTTATAATATATTTCTAACGGGAAAATATTTTTAAAATTGTCATATTTTCTTCGTCTTGAAATAAAGTTATGCATGAGCCCGTTTTGTACGCCCCCGCGGACACCGGATCGGTCGTCCCCATCCGCTTTATAAAATGGCTCTCAAGCGTAGCAATTCCCTAAACAAGACGTGGGTACCGTTCACATAGCTCCACCACTAATCACGCGACACGTAGACGGTTACTACTATCCCTTCGGCCCTTCCCTTCCTTCCCTTTGATAAGACGCGTCATCGCCTTCGCTCCTTTCTCGCATCCTGCCGACCGAACCCAAACCCCATCTCGCCTCCTCTATTTCTAGGGTTTCGTCTCGCCTCCAATCGTGGAAAGGACTGATGGAGCCCGATTCGTGGAGCCGCTTCTTTGCTGCCTCCAAGCGGCGACAGTCGGCTCTGCAATCGCGATACGGTGGGGATTCACTGCCCTGTGAGTTTTGTTGTTTTTACGCTTCTGCTGTCTCGTTGATTCGGTATTTTATGTATTTTGATCCTGTGGATTTGTGGTACGGTAGATGCGCACTTTGGGTCCGATGAGATGGAAGGAGGAGACGACGACTCTCGGGCGGAGTTCGCTTGCCCGTTCTGCTGCGAGGATTTCGACGTCGTGGGGCTTTGCTTCCACATCGACGACGAGCATCCGGTCGAGGCCAGGAATGGGGTATGTCACTCGCTCTTCATACCTCTGAAAAGTTTGGAATTTGTGCTGTCTTTGAAATTTACTAGGATCTTTTAGATCTCGGAGCGCCGATTAGTTCTCCTGCCTTCTTCATTTTTGTCGTCATGTGCCATGAACGGTTTTTGACCTTCTATTTATTTTGGTCGTTTTTCTTATTCAATTTTTGGCCACAACTGTATTATCAGTTTCGTAGCATTACAAGATTTTAATATTGATTGCATATCGACAATCCAAAAGAGCGTTGTGTATGAATATCTTGGCAACGTCGATTTTGAGTGTTTACACATCGAACATTCCAAGATGATTTCGGAAGGTATTTCACATACTGCTAGTGGCAACCGGTTCACAAAAATCTGGGCCTGTATGAACCTCTGCAGATTTAACACGTTGCCCTTCATACATTGAATATTTTGACACTCGATGAACCTTGGTTGTGCCAGGAGTGCCCCAAGGGTTGGTGTCCTTCGGTTTGCAGAAGTTGCATACCTCAAACTTTATTAGCACCGGGCTAGATGCTCACCAGCCAATGGCTTAACCTGACCATGATTTTTTACGTTTTGAGTTGTCTTGTTTACATTGACTGTGCACAACATCGAACAAGATTTTTTTAGACATGTGGAGCAGTATGGGCTAATGAAGCATGGTGATAGTATTGGAGTTGGGATCCCAAGGAGACTTGGATATTTGTTACTTGGATCATATTCACAATTTTTTTTATACTAGTACTAGAACAAATCAAAGTTTGCAGGGTACAGATTGGACACTCTTTATAGGGCTGGCTGATAGTAGATTCTGTTTAAAAATCCTCTCAATTCATTTTTTGTCTGAAACTGTTAAAATTCAGTAAACTACAGTTAACTGATACAATTGGACCACTACATGCAATACAAAATCATTGTTTCTTCTCCATCCACTGAACTGGTTATCTAACATGTCTTCGAAAGATTTGCTTGTCCTCTCAACCTATGTTCATATTTTTCCCCCCTTTTTTACATGACCATGATGTGGGTATCATATAAGTGGCAACTAGAATAAATGAGCTTGTGTTTTTACCTTTAACCAGATTAACTGATACACACTATTTACACTGAGAGTTTGACCATGTTCATTTCGTAAAGCTTTCTTTTTAGTGTTATGTGTAAAATGGTAACTGCTTGTGAGAACCTACAGCTGGAATCAAAACCAAGGATTAGGAAATGATATTCACCTATGAGCTATGGTTTTGTCTTTGATGGTCATATGTTGTTTACATATTTGATTTCTTCTATGGTTTTGTCTTTGATGTCCATATATTGTTGTTTACATATTTAGTTTCTTGCTTGTAGGAATCAAAACTGAGGAAATTATATTCACCTGTGTGCTATGGTTTTGTCTTTGATGCCCATATATTGTTGTTTACATATTTGGTTCCTTACTTGTAGGTCTGCCCTGTTTGTGCAGCTAGAGTTGGGACAGAGATGGTTCCTCACATTACAACTGAACATGCAAGTATTTTTAAGATATCCTTTCCTCTCTTTTTCATTGGCTGTCTGTGTCTTACTCTATTTAAAGCCTATTTTGGAAGTTGAAATATCTATTGTAAGCAACCACTGTATTTTAAATGACTGTTTTACAAGTATGACTAAATTGAATGGATTCTTTGACAATAACTAACATCCAGCGTAGAAGGAGATTACGCAAAGGTTCCTTAGGATCTTATTCTACACATTCTCTGCTTAGAAAGGATTTACATGAAGACAATCTTCATTCACTTTTGGGAGGTTCTATTGGTACCTCCAATGCTGCACCTGATCCGTTGTTATCATCATTCATGTTTAATGCACTTGTAGTAGATACATCAGATGAACAACCTGAACCCCTGGCTGAAGAAACTTCTGCAGGCAAAGTTTCAGATGAGAAATTGGTTGAGAGGTATGATGTAATAATGACATCAAATTTATAAATCTTGAAGTGTTCTGGTATAATCATATGGTCAAATTTTATGGTATTTGATATAAAATTTGTTTCTTTTCTGTATCCACTAAGAAATTGGGTACTATTGTTTGATGAACTAGAAATTTTGGGTTAGATAACTTTTGAGTTGTTAGAAATTTTGCTCGATAAACTAGAAGGGGAGCCTTGATGCGTCGGTAAAATTATTGCCATGTGATTTGGTAGTCACGGGTTTGTGTCACAGAAATAACCTCTTGCTATGTAAGAATGCATGCGATAAACCATTCCACTTCGTATTGGCGGGAGCTAATGGACCGGATTATCTTTTTTTTATTTATCTCTAGCATAAATTCTTAAATTGATACATAAATTGTTTTAGTGCAATTCTCCCATTAAATTCTTGATCTGTTTCCTTTTTGAAATTTATGATTATTATACATTTCATTGCCTTTATTTTTTAAATTGAATGATTAAACTTTAGCATTATGATTTACTGTGACTTGTCAATCTCCAATAAATGTATAAACTGTCCCCTATAAAGTTTATGATTGTTATGCATTCATCACTTATTGTTTGTTTGGATTCTTTAGATAGGTTAACGATTTTCTGTTAGCAATTTAATTATGGGCAAGTAGTCATATGAGTTATTTTTTCCTCTTTATTTTTGGTCATTTATGTGCTATTACTTGAGTTTGATTGCCCCATCTTCATATTACAGATGATTACTTGTCTGCTTGAGTATAGTGATCCTTTTTCTATTGGATTGTCTTGGTCGTGATCAGGAGACAATGTCATACTATGGTTATGTTCTTTTATTGTGGGAAATAACAAACTAATTTCTTTGGAGGCAATGAATATCTAGCTTATTATGGGACAAATTTTTGATAGCTGCGAATCTGGGTTTAGAATATTGTTTCTATATTCTAGTTGCTAATATAAAATAAAAACATATCTTCTTCAGCATAAAACCTCTTGGAAGGATAAAAATAACATGATATTTCCTGATTTCCTTGTTCATTGGCAAAACTCACTATAACAGTAAGACTAACATGGTATCTCCATGTTTATTGGCAAAGGCCAAATATCTGACGTTTAATCATGTGCTTGTTGACAATGGATAATGTTATTTTGTCAATTTGCCAGTAATGTCTTGACATGGCTGGTTCTTAGGATGAAAATTGTCCAGAGATTTCTAAATCATCAGAATTGCTATATGACAAAAGTGTACCAGATAAGGGAATTAAGGATATTTTTTTAAGACCATGGTAGCATTACCTCGTTCAATGTTTGGCACTTCATCTAATCTTATTTCTAACATCTGTAAGCTTCATTTACAGCGCTACGCCATCTCAGTCGGACAAAAACCTGGAGGAGAGTGCTCGGAGGAGTGAGTTCGTGAGGCAACTAGTCCTCTCAACAATGTTTGACGATGATGATGCATGATTTTGAGCGGCAGACATGTTGGCATCAACCTTGTGTCAGCATAAAAATCTGAACATCTTTAGAGGTCGCAAAGAGGATGCCAAAATTAGACGAGGTGCTCGATGCTTTGGAGTGATACGCTGGGTGGATGCTTCTACAGGGTTGTACATGAGACTGGGGCATGGAATTGGAATGTATTACGGACCCTTTATTATCTACGTTCTAGTGAGAACCTGTGAATAATGGTTTAGACTCAAATAAATTGTTCGAGTATTTGTTGCTATCTATTTAAAATAAATAATTTTTGTGTTGATATAGAAGTGTATAAATTTCCTTCGGTATGAGCCGTTTCTATTAAGACCTGACTCTAACATGAAAAAGCATGTTCATACTTTTAAGTTCATTAAGATCATGTTAAATACTAGGTTTCGATGGGTTAACCATTAATGATATTATTATATATGATTGTCTAATCTGTTGGTCCTTTGTGAGATATTATTGATCCTATTTAAAATTGGGAATTGAAGAGAATGACAGTTAAGACATATGGAACTAATGCGGCACCTGAGGCAAAGTGCTCTTAATCCTGTGGGCCTGTGCATGAAAGAGGAACTAGTCAAGGAAAAACATTAAAGACTGGATTAGGAAAAATATTCTCAGCTTAGGTACTCCGATGTTCAAATCAGTGTACCGGCTCCAATGAAAGAATAGTAGGAAATATGGAGTTTGTGGATGCATTCCTTGCATATCTATCCTATCCACCACATCACTAAGCCACAATCAAGCACTGTAAATTTTATAGATAAATAAATTCTCACACAAAGTTTTGCATTTATTTGATATTGTAATTGATATCTGGATGAATAATTAACTTCAAAATTAATCTAAATTTATGAGCATTCTTTCACATAAAACTCCAAAATTGGCAGAGTGAGACGGATTCGGGCCGGGTCGGGTCGGGTCGGTTCGGTTCATTTGGAGGGAGCGTGCGCCTAAACATTAGTTTCCCGCCGATAACCGCGCAGCTTGCACGCGTCAACCCTCGTCGTCGCGCACTGGGAGTTGGGCGGGCGCGGCGTTGAGGGAAATGGAGGTGGAGAGAGCACGGCTTCTTAGTTTAGCGAACCAATTCGGGTTCGATGAAGATGCTGCAAATCAGTGCTTGGATCGCCTTCTCGATCTGTACGGTGAGACATTCCCTTATCAGTTTCTGTCTGGCATTCAATCTGAATGAGCGAATTCAATTCCCCCTTGACAGCAAGTTTGAATTGTTCATTCTATCTGGTATTTGTACGTTTTCTGTGGCATTGAGGCCGTAAACCCTAGGCATCCATTTAATCTTCTTCTTTTGGACATTAGGGTTGTTTGTTTATTCCGCGAAAAGATAATTAAGTTTTACATTCTGTACAGTAAGATTTGTTTATCAGAAGGTCTCTTTGCCATTTTAGTGGTCATTGAAAGGAAGGGCAGTGGCTAATGCAAAATGTTTACTGGATTTCACGAGAGAAGACAATAACTTTAAGCTGAATAATCAATATATTTTAGTAGTTTTTTTTCTTTGTGTTGCAAATAAAAATGTCCCATAATAAGTAACATCCTTATGATTTGAAGTTCTACCACTAGATAATGTTGGAAATGTTCTGTCTTTTTTTTAGTAATTCAAGTCAGTCATTCTGTCAAATGGTTGTAATTCTCTGGCAACTTATTTCAGTTTTAGAATTTTTTTGACATTTTTTTTTTTATCTCGTGTCATGTGATGGTTTTCTAATTCCTTGTGCAGGGGAGGATGGTACAGATTTTGTTACCGTGGAGCATTGTGGTGATGATTTTCTTGCTGCATTGGCTGATTTTAACCAAGACAAGGAAGACTGGGATGATCTGCAAGCTATTGAGACTGAAGCTTGTGGAGCTTTGAGTGACATATTTATTGATACAATTCCGGATGAAAAAGAAGGTGAGAATCTAATTGTGCCAGAAACTTATGAATGAAGATTAAATTCAGTGGGATATGCAGGTAACAAAAATGCTGGGAGAGTTTTTTCATCAAACAATAATCATTCACGTTTAGAAGTCATAAGCCAGAATGATTGCAATCTTTCTTCTGGCTTTGAGAGAAAAGAAGTTCACACAATTGAACAACCCTCAAAACCAAGAGTAAGCTATTCTTGTTTGTTCTTTTTATAAGACAAATATTTTCTTTTTGGGTTTACCATTGTTCTACTATCCCCATTCAGTATGCTAAATTTAATGAGTTCGGATGTGCATAGTAAAATGACTGCTAAAATATCAGTGGTAATTCGTCCAGCCAAACAAGTCATTACAATGTTATATTGGTCTGTCTTAAGGGTTAGAGGTAGAACTGATAAACTATTAATATAATTAAATAATATATAAACAACTTAGTTATAACTAGTCTCCTCAACCATTTAGTTCAATTGTTTGAAATTAGATCTATGTAGCCAAGTACAAATAGTTGGGACACACTTGTTGATGTCGACCTGGTTAACTTTAACTATTTCTGAAACTCTTATCTATTCAATTATTTTTTGCATTGATATACAATAGCAATAGTACATTTTCCTGTAAACCTGTTGTAACTTCCCTCTTAATATTTTGAATATCTTGGATGCTGCTGTTTTCCCCAGTCCGGTAGATACACCTTCTATCTGTTTTCATTGTTTTTGTTGCTAATTATTGCTGGTTTCATAGGTATGTAGGAACTGCTTAAATTTACCCAGTATTTTTTTCTCACTGTATCCAAATAATTATTCTTTCATACTTCAAGGTGTATGAAGATATTAGCAACTATGGAGAAGTTTCAAATGCCCCTGGAGGGATAGACTTGCATGCAGTACAAGATGGATATGAAACCCTAAGTTATGAACAACTGCAGTCTATGGATGATATTTCTTTGGCAAATGTTGTGGTTTTTGGTAACAGAACATTTCGTGCTCTGCAGTATCAAGCTTGCAAGGCGGCTATGCAGAAGAAAGATTGTTTTGTCCTTATGCCCACTGGCGGCGGTAAAAGTCTATGCTACCAGGTCTTATGTTCCTCTAATCTATGGTTTTGGAATTTCAGCAAAGCTCCATTGATATTTGCTTGATATATTTTCAGATCTTTGTTATCCACATGGTTTTGTGGAATATTAGCTCTTGGGATTTGAGAAGGAGATAGAATAGTAGTCAATGGAAGTCATTTTGATAGACGGATTTATTATTTTCCATAACCATGCATAATTCTCAAATAATATTGTACATAAGTTTGACAGTATAGCATACTCCACCGGTGAAAATAATGATGAATTAACAGCGTGTGATGTTACACAACAAGGAGATACTCTGACAAATACATAAAGCCTGTAACTTTTACTTCAGGTTGGGGTAAAACCTTTGGGAATAATAAGCAAAATATAAGGAATATTTTCCTGATAGACAATGCTAACCAATATTCGACTAGTGAAAGTAATGGTGAATTAGCTGTCATAATTACACCATAAGGTGATACTTTGGCAAATACTAGAGCCTCTATAAACCTTTGCTTGCTTCAGGTTGGGGTAAAACCTTTGGGTATAATAAAAAAGTTTTCACCCTTGCAACTTATAATCTCAACTTGTAAAATAAGTTCAATTTTGTATCCTTTGGTAATGATTTTGCTAACTCTAGCATGAACCTACAGCTTCCAGCTATTCTTCATCCAGGAGTTACAGTTGTTGTCTGCCCCTTGCTGTCACTGATTCAAGATCAAATCACTACACTGAATGTCAAATATGCAATACCTGCAACCTTTCTGAACTCACAGCAAACTGCTTCACAAGCATCAGCTGTAATCCAAGAACTTAGGTATAAAACACCTCCATCTTGGAACTACGAGTTCATATAGTACCATAAAGATTCTTATCTCACTATCTTATATCTTTGATCTCTGCCAGTCTGCTATCAGGTTTGAGTTTTTCATTTAGATGTGTCAATGGGTTATGCTAGGATGAAATAGCTGATGAGATTGTGCTCAATATGCATAATGCTTGAACTTAAGTTACATAATCAAATTTGTATTTGCCATGATATGTATCTGTCACAGATTCACCATATAAAAATAACCTGGTTTTGGAAAATAGCTTAAGTATGGAACTAATTTCACTTATTGCTTCTTTTGATCCATTTTAAACTGTAACATTGTTAAAATTGGATTGTATCGTTTTGTCAATTTTAAAGGCCACAATTTTTCTCTCACAAAATTGTTGTAACCATCAGAGGAGGAACGGCCATTTAAATGACTGATTCTCGAAGAGGAGCTATTCAACTTTTCTCTCACAAAATATGCATTTCCAAGAAAATTATTGAAATAGATAGGAAAGATAACCAGTTTAAACTAAAATTTTGACAAGAAATAGATTGAATTCAGAAGCTAACACTTCTCTATGGGAATCAATTTAGGGCCAGTTTCACCAATTTTTTTTTCCCAGTTAATTCTATTCTAGGTAATTTATTGCTTTACATGGCAGATTAAAATGAGGAGAAATATTAATTTGTTATGTCTCAGAAATTTTCAGTTACAGGGTCAATAGTTTGTGTTCTTATATGCTTCTATTTTCATTCTTCTCACTCTTATACAGAAGCTGTAATCCTTCATGCAAACTCCTGTATGTTACTCCTGAAAGAATTGCTGGGAATCAGTCTTTTATGGATATACTTCAATGTTTACATCAAAAGGTTGCTATTTGGCTGCAGAAATCTAGGGTCCAGAGGCATTTTATCCCAAGAATCTTTATTTCTTTTCCTTTTTTTTTAAATGGTTGCAAAAGATCTTAGCACAGCTTTGTGACAGGAATTACTTGCCAGGTTTGTTATAGACGAGGCACATTGTGTGAGGTAATGTTTATATTACTCTGACTGGGTCCAATTTGATGGCTAGCCTAGATAATTAAATGCATAGATTGAATGGTTATGTTTTCCTTCTCAGCCAATGGGGCCATGATTTTCGGCCGGATTATAGAGGACTGGGATGTCTTAAACAAAATTTCCCTAGAGTTCCTGTAATGGCATTAACTGCCACTGCAACTCAGTCAGTCCGTCAGGTGATTAAGATGCATTTCTTTGTTGTGGCATGAAAACAAGAAGCTGACACTATTATTAAACTTGCAGGACATATTGGATACTTTAAGAATTCCTAATGCTTTAGTTCTTGAGACAAGCTTTGATAGACCTAACCTGAAGTATGAAGTGATACTTAAAAGCAAAGATTCATTAAAACAGCTTAACCAACTAATAAAAGATCGTTTCAGCAACATGTCTGGCATTGTCTATTGTCTTTCAAAAAGCGAATGTGTTGAAGTATCCAAATATTTAACAAAATGCAAGATAAAAACAGTGCACTACCATGCTGGCTTGACAGCTCATCAGAGAGTTACGGCTCAGTGGAAATGGCAAACAGGAGAAGCTAAAGTTGTCTGTGCCACGATTGCATTTGGCATGGGCATAGATAAAGCAGATGTAGTAAGTCTATTTAATAAGCTTATATCTGGAAGCACTTGTATTTTTTTGGATATGAGTATTACAATCCAGTTAACTTATTTGGAATTGATTTGATTGAGCAGCGTTTTATTATCCACCATAGCTTGTCAAAATCAATCGAAAGTTACTACCAAGAATCTGGAAGGGCTGGAAGAGATAATCTTCCAGCAACATGCATTATTTTCTATCAAAAGAAAGACTTCAGTCGAGTTGTTTGCATGCTACGGAATGGAGAAGGTTTTAAAAGGGAGAGGTTTAAGATAGCAATGGATCAAGCAAAGAAAATGCAAGGATACTGTGAACTTAAGGTATTCCTAACCTCTTCACCTTCTGTTGCTTTTCCCAAGATATGGCTTCATAATACTACAAATGGTTCGCTGAACTGATCGAGCATTTAGGTCTTACATCTATTGATATGTTTAACATAGTTGTTTTCCATTTATCTTCCAGTAAATGGAAACATCTGGGCTAGAAATGGCATTTGCACCATGTGTGTATCACATACAAAAATTTAAGTACTTGAATTATTTTCATAGTTTTGTAAATTGCTCTCCCTATCCCATTGTACAAAGTTTATCCTTATGTTCCCATTCATTGAGGTTAGATGCAATCTGCATTCTCAAATTTATGCAGCATATAAACAAATTTCAGCTACGAACTATCTGACGTGTACTTCCACTGTGTTACAAGTCAGAATTGCTTTAATATTCTGCCAGGGAACATTTCACCAGTCAAAAGATGTCAAACTCGGTGGCTAGGAGAAGTTGCTTGATCAATATGCACTGTAGTCAGGATAGTTATTTATATAGCCCCGTGATTAGGGTAAATATTAGTAAAATGAATTTACGCAAGATCAATTATAATATAAATAAATGTGTGATTAATTTTCAGAGTGCTACGAGACTTCCATATTGGAATGCAAAAATAAACAACTTGTTGGTAGTGGCATATAGATTCAATAGTATATGTGTTCTTATGATTATATGACATCTATTCATTGCCTCAAATCATGATGCACTCCACATATTACTCTGAAAACAAATCTGAAAGTTTTGGTATTTCCAGATTTTGGTTTCACATTGGTTATATTCTATGTATACATTTGTTAGTTGAAGAATGTGCCATTATTCAGATGGAATGAAACGTAGAATTTGCAACCGTGCTTATAATACTTTGTTTATCAAATTTTTATCATGTTTGCAGAAGGAATGTAGGAGGCAGACACTTTTAAGTCATTTTGGAGAAGCATTCAACAGGAATGCCTGTATAACTGGTCCCAGTCCCTGCGATAACTGTTCAAACTCTGTTCAGTGAGAGCATGGTCTTCTTTGAGAGCTCGATCGCAACAATTTCTCCTATCTCAATGGTTTCGAAGAAACTAAACTGGTTTGGATTTTTTTTGGTTTGTCCTACACGCTATGTAACAAAAAATTTCAATTATGACAGAATGATGCATTTTCTATGCCAGTAATGCTAGCCTTAATTGCTTTTGTTACACAAGCATTGATAACGCTTTATTGTTTCTCAGGAGCTGTTAGTTTGAGGTTATCAGAGGCATTGCCAATTCCATTAATGTTTACCTTATTCTTCAATATCATTTTATATAGCATCTTACTTAATGTCATATTTCTATCATTTTCTATACTTATTAATCACGGAGGACTAAGTTAGACTCAATATATTAAGGGGTTAAGGAGAATATTACTGAATTGCATTTAAACAAAAGTATGAATGCGCAATTGGTAAAGTTCTTTTGTCCAAGTAATCTATCGTAATTTTATCATGATCATTAGCATAATCTTTAGATAATCGTTTTTGCAAATTAGGATCAACAAGCAGATCCTTAACATTGATATACATGTAAGTTTGGTTTATCTATTGCATTCTAGAATAATTTTTTCTAAAATTCTTACCTATTGAATGAAAAACTTCAAACATAAAATAAATTTAAAATAAATATTGTTTAATATAAAATTAAGAAAAAAAAGGTCAGTCAGTAGGTCTTAGATGTTCATTAGACGATGAGTTGTAAACTTGTTTGTTACGTGAACCGATTGGTTAAAGTCAAAATGCCAGTTTCAGTTTAGATGAGATTTTTTGTCCCATTTTTTTTATGTCCTCGTGTCCTATTTATTGATCGCACATATCATGTCATATCATGCCAAATCTCAAGGATGCATGATCTAATGTGATCCAATCAGTGAATAAGACACGGAGATATAGAAAAGTGGGACAGAGATTCCCATTTAATTTCAGCCTGCTTGAGCGGTTGTTTCAATTGCTCACTTGCTTGGCCTTTCAACTTCCCATTTTAATTGTTCTGTTTTAACCGGGTACCCGTTTCCTATTGTATGAGAAACTTCAAGCATAAAATAAAAAAATAATTATTTTTTAATATAAAATTAAGCACCCACTTAATATTAAAAAATAAAAAATCAATCGCCTTAGATGCTTGTTAAACGATCAGTTACAAACTTGCCACCTGCTAGCGAGCTAAATGGCTAAAGCCAAACTGCCTGTTCCAATCCATTGCAATCGCTCCTTTGCTTGACCCTTAAATTCATGAAGCTCACAACCTGTTCGCAAGTTGATTTGTGCAAGGCCCCGAACTACTAGTAGGTTGACTTATTACAAGCTCAACCAAGTAGTAAATCGATTGGCTGCGACCCCACGACATGGTTGTGAGCCTGCTGATCATTTAACTAAAGTGAGTTTATATGCCACCTATGGTTTTGTAGCTTGGCCATGAGGTCACTGTTGCTAATGAGCTGAGAGAAATGATGACAATAAGTCAATTTTTAAGTTGCGTAATTGTTTATTTTATTTATTTCCCATAATGAAAGAATTTTAAATTAAGAATTGTTTATTTTGTTTAAATTATATTTGATATTAATCTAACATACTTTCCTATTTCATTCTACTTCATTTGGTTTTTTATTGGTTAACTAAGTTGATTTTTTTTTTATGTTATTATTTTAGTATTCTTATGCAGCAATTAATACATGATAATTATTTTAAAGGAAAAAAAGAAATTACGGCATGGCCAACTATTCTATGTAATGGATCGTTGCTAATTTAGCGACTATAAATCAGTAGTTAATTTTTTGCAAGAGAAAGATTCTTGGAGTTCATAAACTTATAACAAAGAAACTTTCAAATTTTATTAAAATTAGTTGACAGTTGATATACAATCTGTAGGTAATATAGGTACTATAGCATTAACAATTATTATGCCACACTTTTAACAGTTGTTGTATTATAACAATTTTATACAACTGTTCTAGTAAAGATTCACTTATTTTTTTAATATTTGAGATTCATCATTTATTAGCTTCTAAAAGATTCATCACATTCTTCTATTATGAGAAGAAGCTGAAGCAATTCGGTCTAAGCCTTAAAGTCTAGGGATATTATCACAAGCCACCATTGCTTAAGGTGGTGCAAGATGAGTTGAGCATTTGATCAAAATTGAACGACTGAGTTGAACAAATGAACGACTGAAATTTTTTTAGACCAACTGAACCGATTAAATATCAATTAATTCAGTATTTTTTACCGAATTAACTAAAATTTTAAACTTAAATTAATCAAATTTAAATTTTATTTAATTAATTATATTTTAAATTAGATTTTAGATCCCTCCCTGAGGACTTAGTATGGTGTAAATTTCATGTATCGAATTATCTTTTTTTTTTAATTTATCTTTAGCATAAATTCTCAAATTTATACAAACAAATGTTTTGGTGTGAATCCTTAATCTGTTCAATAGTGAAGCCAACCTGAGTGGATCCCGGGCTGATCTCAAGAAGTCAGCCATGAGCATCGGTGTCGACGTCGTTGCCCCGGGCTACTCGCCGACGCCATCGTTGTCACCCCGGGCTAATCACCTATTTTTCTTGTTTTTTTCTTTCTTACTTGTAAAATACTTTACCACTCCCATTTACTACCCGGGCTACAGCCCGGGTAGCTGACGAGGTTGCTCCACCCTCTTGAATCTGCTTCTTTTTTGAAGTTTTTGATTATTATACATTTTATTTCCTTTATTTCTCAAATTAAATGATTAAACTTTTAGGATCATGATTTATTGTGACTTATCAATCTCCAGTAAATACATAGACTGTTTTCTTATATATTTTAGTTATGAGTGTTATACATTTATCACTTACTGTATGTCTGTATTATTGATATACATATAGGTTAATAAGTTTTTGTTAGCAATTTAATTATAGATCAGTAGTCATATGAGTTATTTTTTCTTCTTTATTTTTATCATTTATGTACAATTACTTGGGTTTGATTATCCATCTTCATATTTCAGTTGGTTACTCCTTTTCTTGTATATGGTGATCATTTTTCTACTGGATTAATGTCTTGGTGGTGATTAGGAGACTATGTCTCTATGGTTATACTTGTTTCATTGGGAAATAACAAACTGTTTTTTTTATATTCTGCTATAAAATAGAAACATTTTTACAGTATAAAACATTCTGGAAGTATAAATGAATATGATATTTCCATGTTCATTAGTAAAATTGTTAGGATGCATGCTTATAAAAGCAATATTCTAATTTTATTTAGAAAATTTTTAATAATAATTTTTTACATATATATTATAAATGTTTTATAAATATAAAAAATTCTTGGATTATTATTATCGACTTTAAGTATTATTTTCCGAATGAAACAATTTATCCTTGTCGTTAATAATTAGTGATAAAGATGATCAAAATATATAGTTGAGACACCTACATGTCGGTTCATTTGCACTGAAGAGTAGACATGGAAGAACTACGGTGTCAAAAATCCTACCCTAGAGATTACACTCAAGATAACCAATTTTATAATGGTATGTTTTATATATATTATTTTTCAATATAGATATGGTCCGATAGATAATTTTTTTTTAAAAAAATGCTAAAATATAAGACACAACTCACGCTTCCACGATCGTGACTAACAAAAACTCACTGGAAGCTAAGACTATAATGATATCTTCAAGTCCATTGGAAAGGCCAAATATATGTCGTTTAATCATGTGCTTGTTGACAATGGATGATGTTATTTTGTTGACACATGGTTGGTTCGCAATCTCCTTTACGTAGTATTCATCAATTTTGGAGAATTTCACAAGGATAAAACTTGTCCAGAGATTTCTAACTCTTTGGAATTGGTATATGACAAAAGCACCCTTGTTATATGACAATGGAATGAGGCACATCCAATGGCGCTGACCTCGTTAGAAAATTTCAATTTTTATACGCCTTTATAGCTATGAAGCACCTCCGAGTCACTTTGACATACCTCTAGATCTAGAACATTTCCATTCAATAAAATTTTATCCTCAAACTTTATCTACACGAGGGTGCTTCCATCCATCCAAGTAGGTTGTTTTTTGCACTTAACTTTTGAAAAATATGTCCATGTTAATAGTAAAAAAAGAATTTATAAAACAGAATTAGCACATAATAAAATAAAATTTATAAATTATATTTTATCGTACTAAAATAAATCTATGTTGGACCAACACCTACAACCTCCCCTCTTCACTAGGGCTTAATTACCCTCACTAGATCTCCCTCCTCCAATGTTTACATTACTTACCATTTATATATTTATTTGACTTTTATCTCTTGACCCATCAGGTTTTACTGCCAGATACCCCATTTTAACTTCAATCAGTTGTCAGGATCCATAAATCCAACTTAATTTTCTACCAGATATCAACATATCTAAACTTTTGATTAGTTATTATGTTGTCTAGACATAACTAAACTCAGATTTATTAATTTTTTTAGTTCTATATAACTGATAAATATATTAGAACATACGTTAGTATCTAATTTTAATATTTTATTATACATCAAAATTTAATTACTAGTGCACCAATAAAGTATTGGCTGAGCGATTACGGCGGGCTTGTGAGATGCCTGATTGCTTGGCTGTGAACTTCTGTCTAGCCTGCCAATTGTTTGTCAATATGCAAGTTGGTTGATCAATTGGCCATGAGCTTGTGACCTGCTCGTGAGATGGTCAGTCGCCTAATTGAGATATCACAATTTGTCTGTAAGAGAATTAATTGCATCGTTGCAAAGGACATGACCATCTGCACCCAATTGATTGCACGAATGTAAGTCAGTGGGTGACTTAGCCACAAAGCTCACAACCTGCTCGCAAGTCAAATAGTGCAAGCCGCTGACCTACGGGCTGACTTATTGTAAGGTCACTAATAGTGACCTGTTGTGAGCCCCTAACCTACGGGCTGAATCGATTGGCTGCTAGCTCATGCCCTGTTGTGAGCCTGCTGATTGTCTAGCTATAGTGAGCTTGTAGGCCACCTATGGTTTTGTAGCCCGACCATGAGCTAACTATTGCTATTAAACTTAGCGGATGGAAATAAGTCCATTTTTAAACAGTATAATTGTTTATTTTGTTTATTGCCTGTGAAAGAATTTTAAATTGAGGATTATTTATTTCGTTTAAATTATATTTGATATTAATCTAATATAATTCCCCATTTCATTCCTTTTTAAAGTACTTCAATTTTTTATTCATCTCAATTAAGCTGATCTTTTAATGTTGTTTATTTTAATATTCATACAACAATATATGATGATTATTTTAAAGAAAAAAGAAATTCCGACATGACTAAATACTCAGTTGCTAATTTTCGACACGGAATGTTAAAATTAATGACCAAATATAATAGATTTGTTCCTAATTTAGTGATCATAATCAGTTGTTAATTTTGATTCTGGTGATGATATTCTTGCTTCCTCTTGACTTGTAATTTGAATGAATTCTTCTCTCTATTTAATAATTTTGGTGTGAATCAAAATTTTATCTTACATTATCTCCTTTTGCTTTTAGTGGATTTCTGAATTAATGCCTAACACTCCCCTCTCTGCAAAGGCAGGCAAAAGAATGTCTCTTTTCACCTTTCAGCAACCTTCAAAGGCCTCCTATTATTTACTCATAATTGAACTTGAATAAATAAGGTGAATATTATTTAAGGTACTGAAAAACGTTAATTAATTCATTTTTTCTGTTCTAATAACTTTTTAATAAGGTGAGTTTTTTTGGGAATAATTATTATTTTTCATTTTTAAAATCGAACCAAACTGTACAAATCAAAATAAATTTACTATTATCATCAAAATAAACCGAACCCATATATGATCAATTAATTCGATAGGATATCAAAATAACCGAACCCATATATGATCAATTAATTCAATCGGTTATTGAATTAACCAAATCAACAACTGATAACATCATTAGTTGATTGATATTGGGTAATTGCATAAGTCGATTTGTAAAGTTGTGTAATCTACTATAGCAATCGATTGATGATGTTTTGATTAATCGGTTTAATCGATTTGTAAAATTTAAAATCAAATCGAATTCAATCAGTTTAATCGATATTAA
>JBBPFP010190209.1:0-17658 GCA_037974795.1 Kaempferia galanga | reverse complement strand
ACGAACAGAAGGTTTGGGGCTCGACGACTATGAAGGGCAGTCGACTGCCCTCAGACCAGTCGACTGGTACATAGCCGTTGGACAAGATCGCGCTAGAATCACGAGTTATGGTGTGACCGTTGTGAGAGTGCAACGGTCACATCAGTCGACTGCTAAAAGTAGCAGTCGACTAATGGCGAGGCTGAGTTGACATGAGCTCAACTCTTTCCTTCTATTTAAGGAGGGGCTTGGGGCATGAAAAACACTCTTAGTGCTCTCAGTATTTGCCCATGCCTTCTAGCCTCTTCTTACTCCCAATCTAACTCCTACTTATAAGAGGAAGAAGATTATAATGAGAGGTTTACTTCACCGAGAAAAGCGAGTTTATAGTGAAGACTTGTACGCATGTGGATCCTTGGAGGTGGATACCAAGTAAACGATTTGAGTTAGCATTGCTTGTCTTTATTTTGTTTTTGTATATTTCTACTTGTGCAACTAACTTGATAGGAAGAAACCGGTTATTCAATCGCCAATACTTTATAGTTTAGCCACTGAAATTTAATTTCGGTCCCCATTTGTAGAAATGGGAAAAATTTTCATTTACAAATTTACGATCGAAAAATCGTTTCAGTGGCAAATTAGCGACTGAAAAGTAATTCACCATTGTTATTTTTAGTGATCAAATCTTAATTCAGTCGCAAATTTAGTGAACGAAGGTTTAATTCAATTGCTAAATCAAGCTGCAATAAAAAATTTAACAACATTTTGTTTCAATTACTAATTAGTCGCTAAATTCGGTTACTAAAGCTGGGTATTTTTGTTGTGTTATGGTCGAGTTAGACTCGAATTAGTCCGAGTCACTTCCAAACATGTCCAAATAGCTAGACCCAGGATTGGGCTCAGATCAAATCACTCTCACGCGATTATGATGACAAGGGTTTGCCTTTGAATAAAGAGAAAATATGTGCATTAATCCTAACCATCTTTCATTCCTTTACAAGATAGTAGTATCGCCTTTGAGAGGTACACGGTGACATTGGCATTACTCTTTTTTTTTATTTCTATACTATTTTCTTCTTCAAATCCCTTTCAGAATTTGATTTGAGCTTCGAAGATGTTTGGTCAAGTACCGTTAACCTCCCTTCTAAATCTTTTTCAGTCTTTTTAATTGCCGTTGTCGAAGATCTTCACTGGAGTCCTGGCATATTTCTTGGCCCCCCGACAGAAGCCTATCCAACAACTACCAACCCTAGAGAAGTCGACCATCGATCCAAGAGGAGCCGACCCGACAGCTACCGTCAATAGGAGCCAATCTGATGTGCATTTGCTTACTAAAAGGACTCGATTGCATACATATTGTCAACAATGGCGGAACCAGCCCAGATAATCTACCCGGGCTGTGGCCACGAGTACGGACGGCTACCCGGGCTAGTCTTTTATTGTTTTCATTTTTTCTCCTTTCTTTTGTAAAAAAATATTTTTTCATTATCAATAACTACTCGGGCTACAGATCTGATAGTCATCAACGTGGCTCCGCCCGTGCACGAGGAGTCAGTCTATCATTTGACCTTGGCGGGATGAATGATGATGAAGAAGATGCGTCTCCTTCCAACGTGCGTGACCCACCCAACGTTAAACACATCAAATCGCCCGCAGAGGAGGCCTGCTGCTCATTTTCCAGTACGCACCCTGGTGGGGTCATTAATTATGTTGGAATTCTGGAGTTGCTGATAAAATACGAATACGACAATCGTACCTGAAAGGACGGCTTGGATTATATAAACTTCACATCTTTTTAGACTTTAGTGAAACGATCACCTGGTAGAATTTTTTTTTTAAAAAAAAAACAGAGAGTAATTACTAATGTTTCTTTCAATCTGAAACTCCACCGTCGTCTGTTTGCGCTCTAATAATATTTCCCCGTGCAGAGACGTACGCACGTGCTTTCATCGCTGCAGTCTATGTTTTGGCGGTCAAGTTTAAATTTTCCTGTCTCATTGCCCTTTAATTATTAAAATAAGATGCTTATCGCTCCTATTTAACTTCTTGTTAAATTAAAGTACAAAGCGTACAAAATAGTTCTTTTTTTTCCTCGGCAATACAAGTAATTTATATTTTGTTAATCATATGGTTTAGTGTTAAATATGGTACATCAAGTGTACTTTATCGTGCCAAAATAAAGATTAAAAATCAAGCTGATACAATGGACATCTTGGATCAAGTGAAGACTCCTGAGGAGCTTTGAACTTATGGGTGATAATCAAATTTGAAGATGGACTCAAAGATTCTATCAATGTATTGTATTGATTGTTGCCCCTGGGTAATGGTATAGCGGCAGGCTCCTCCTCAATTTTTTTAGATATTAAAGGATCGAGTTTTAACTTTGCCAAATTAACGGATGAATTTTTCTTACTGGGTTGGGTGGTTGACCTAAGAATATTGGACTGATCGGTCGCTCGTTGCTAGCGCTTTTCGATATATCTTGATGATCAATGAAAAACTTCCGTAAGACCAAATTAGTCACCTTCAAAATTAGTCAACATAAGCTAGATACTTAGTGTCAATTAAAAAAATTAAAAAATGTATTGTCTTGATTGTTATATTGTGTAATCTTGGATTTATTGCGAGTAGAATAGATTATGTTAATAGAATTTAAATTTTAAGTAGAATTTATTATTTATGAAGTTTTATCATAGACCGAATGTGTTTAGGTTGTTTTGAATTTAGAATTGATTCGATTGAAGGGTTAAATCAACAAGTTTAAAATGAGCTATAAGATAACCGCTCTGGTCAATCAAATAACCTCTTAGGTCGACTAAACCAAGTAAACGTATTTGGTCTGGTCGACCAAAGTAGGGCCAGAAAAGGGAAGGCAACTGCTTGCACAGATTGGTGATCGAAGTACTCCCAATCAAACAACAAAGCATGATTGTCTATTTTAATACCATCTATTTAGGCTAGAGTAAGTGTGATTTTACATTTTAACAACCATAATGATGCAGGGATTTAACTTTTGAGATGTCATAATTTTTAATCTAGGCTGAATTATGAGACATATAATATATCAAATTGAAGTCTATTCAAAAATTTATAATTGATTATGGAGTGTAACTCATAATGGACCGGTCTTGGACTAAAAAATATCATTTAAAACTTTTTCAAAAACTTTAAATTATTAGTCCTTATTATTAATTTTCATCCTTTAACAATGTTAGTGTTTTGAGATAATTTGAATATCATCTTTGTTTTGAATCGATATTTTCAGTTAAACCTATATTGCGTTTGACAATATGTCTTCCTTGAAATTTGCTGTTAGAACTAGTTTACAGGATAATTGTTATTCTATCTTGCATCACATAGCTTGTAGTTAACGTAGAGAGTAATTTATATTGAGAAGATGAGATTGCATAATCAGAGTACATACACTAAGCTAAAGATCTGGATATGACATTTAGCTTGACGCCATGCTTGAAGTTGAGCACAATGCCGTATTGAAACTCCAAGGGGGATTCCATCAGAGGGGAGTGTCTAAACACATAACGGCGATAAAGATGTATGACACTCAATTTGATCTCTTGAAGCGAAAACTTCTGCCCAATGCACGCCCTAGGTCCAATTCCGAACGGAATGTGCGCATATGGATGCCTTTGCTTTTCCTCATCGCCTTCGGGGTCGAATCTCTCCGGCCGAAACAAGTGGGGCTCAGGGAAGCACTTTGGATCTTTGGCCAGCACTCCAGGTGCCAACCAAACCCATGCACCCTGTGTTCCCAAAGTCACAAACCCAATTGTTGCATTATTATACCTTTGAAACAACTAATTTGAAATAGAATGAGCAAATGAACTGATTCATACATACCTTTGGGAGGAGGTAGCCTCCAATTTCGATATCCTGAGATGTTTCTCTGGCTATAAGTGGTGACACTGTGTAAAATCTCATGGCCTCTTTAATCACCTGTAATCAAAAGATGGAGGGAGTTTTAATTGTGAAATCTACTGATCGATCACCAATAACAAAATCAGTAATTATCAAATGAAGAAAGAACATAACATGGAAACCTGATCAAGGTAGGGAAACTTGTGCTGAAGATCATCAGCACTTGGAAGCAGAGTTGGAGGCCCGAATCCATCGATTTCCTGAAGCAGCTTTTGCTCCACTACCGGATGCTTGGCGACCAGGTAAACAATGGAAGACAAGGTGAAGGAAGTGGTGGCTGAGCCAGCAAGGAGGTGCTCGTACGTGAGAGCACTGATGTAATCAGATGTGAAGAGGCTCCTTGATGCTCCTCCATCTCGATCCCTGGCATTCAATATGGCTGACAAGAAGTCCTTGGAGACCCTGTCCTTCTCGGAGGCCCGTTTGGCCACTATCTCCCCGACTCTCTTGCTCAGCTTCAAGTTGGTCTGCTCCATCTTCCGGTCCGCCGTCCCCGGAATCCTCTTCAGGAGTTGCCTCCATGGCTCTTGGAGCACTGGCAAAATGAGTCCGAGTATGATGGAGAAGGAGCCTGAGAGATCCATCTTGAGGGAGGTGGTGGAGTAAATGTGCTCTCTGATGAACTCGGAGACTTGAGCATCTTTGCTGCTCCGGTCAGCCGGCGCTGTGAGGCCAAAGTCGACACCGAAGGCAGCTTCCCCGATCACATCAGTAGCAAGTTTGAGGGACAGACTGGAAAAGTCGACACCTTCTTGTTCATTTTCGGAAGAGAGCTGCTGTGCTGCAGAGGCAATGTAGGATTGCATGGTGGGAATCAAGCTGGCTAAGTGACTGGGTTGGTAGAGGGAGATTATAGTGTTTCTCATAGCAGACCACCTTGAATCCCTGCATGACCAATGATTTATGGGTTGGTGGAGGCGCTGGTGAGCGAATCGTCTTTTGCCACACGAATGAATGAATGATTTATGGCAAAAAAAAATGCACCAAATTATGTCAATCATCAAAGAGCGTTTTTTTTTAAAAAAATTAATAATTAAAAGAGTTTCTCATCAAAAAATTTATTACTAGAATACTTCTTACTTATCCAACAGTATTATGGTGGTTACGGGTAGCCAGCTGCTATAATAGGTAAAAACTACTAAATACCTATTATAACATTATAGCGTATAGCAACAATTAAATGACTGATATAACGTTGTTCCATACTTCCAATGTTATTATAATAGTTAGTCCTATCTGTTACAATTTGTAGAAGTGTACCATGTATAAAAACTACTAACTAATTAGTTATTACAACTATTTTAAAATAATTTGGATTAATTTAAATGATTTTGATAAAGTTTAAATAATTTTGATCAAGTTGGTTATATAATAATATTCCGAGTTTAAGATTCAAAGTTTATAGTTTAAATATAACTATGTAGCAACTATCCAGAGCTACTACAATGTAAAAGCTACTCGATTATTGTTACAATACACACTGTGTTTTGAGAATTTCTTTGATAGGTTGGCGATATGGTTTACTTGGTAAAAAAGAGGCCCTTTTGGTGTAGAGGTGATCCTGAGATGGGAGAGGGCAAGCTTCTGTTGGAGATGCTTTTGAACTTTTTAATTCCAACCTCTTTGCAAAGTTCTGGATCAGCAACGACTATTATAGGTTGTCTCCCCATATGAAACCTGAGACGAATTGAACTTACTTGTTCATTCACGGTACGTAAAATCAAGGAAGAAGAACAATCCACAAACCTGAAGATTGGGCCATAGGTCTTGGCGAGAACACCAAACACATCTGGTCCGTGCTTTGCAAGCAAGGGGAGGTGGCCGACGAGAGGGATCGCCGGCGGCCCAGGCACTTTCCTCACTCCCCAATACGGTGCGTAGAGGTACACGAAGAAGCTGATCAGTAAGGCCACCACAGTGAAGAGGGAACCTTTTCCTGCCTCCGGCCATCCAAGTCCGAGGCTCAGGTCCATGTCCGGCCTCTCTACTCTTCTTGTTCTCGCAGAGCACAGCAATGCTTGTCAGTAGTATAGTGCAGCAATTCTTGTGCACAAATCAAGAACTTGATCATGGATTCTTATATATATGCTGCACACCCTTGTTAGTGGAGCAATCCTCACGTCAGAAGTCAACGTGCAATTTCCAAACATCGATGATGGTGTTTCATGAATTAGTTGAATGAGTCGACTGGGAATGGAATTTCCACCCGGTTTCCTTTCCTCTGAGATCCTTTCAGGACCGTTCTTTGTTAAGTGGGGTATGCTCTGTCTCGCCTAGTGGAATAGAAGCGGCCTGAAATAACCATCAAATCTTTTCTTTCAATTCATCTTGATCATCCACAATGCCTAAGCAACAGTTTTGTTGATCTATTATGCAATTGAAAACAAGTGGATTGATAGTGCTCTCCTCATATTATATCACAAATATATACACCCACACACAATAGCAACAACCACACCCCTTTCCCTGGCTTTGACATAAAGCTAGGCTTTTTTGCAAGTCCCTGGATCCTTTAATTGAATAAGAAACAGGGTGTTTCTCTGAATCTATAGCAATACATTGCTTAGAATTATGGTAGTTTAGGTTTTCTATTTACAATGGATGAGGAGGTGAATAGCAACTCGAAGGAAAATGCTAATACGTGGGCCTTGCATCATTGTCAAGGTTAAGGCCGTGAAGGTCTCTGAGTGTAGATTCGTAGTCCATAGCTCGATGCCTGCCGGCTGATGAATATTTGGGGTCTGTTAATCCTCGCTGTGCTGAAACTTTAGTAAAGACTGCACTGCTTCCTTCTTTTGTGCGGGAGTGTGATATATTGGAGTCGCTGCTCGGCATTACATCACGGTTGCTAGACGCAAAGGCTCGGCTTGAAGATCCACCTGACCGCCTCACAAACGCTGAGTTGGATGGCTGCAAAGGTTGAGAAATTTCACCGTGAGGGATATAGAACAAATAATTAAGATGAAAATTACATTGTGCTTTATTTCTTTTTTTTTTTCTGGTCATAAATACTAATTGAATCGCAGCAACTAATTCAAAATCATGAACCTCCAAGAGAATATGCAATAAATTCATCATCATGAAATCATTGAGGTGCAATACATATAACATAGATCATGATGATTGAGATCGCAATGTTATGTTACAAATTTAACAAGGATTACTCTAAAAGATGACCATCTTATTTACTCTAGCACCTTCTCTTCGAATACCAAAAGAATTGGTCATGATGCCCGATAAAGGTCATATCCAGAGCTTTAAGGCATTATATCTCCACAACCCCTAAACCAGTCACCAATACCTGGATAGGTGAGGACCATGCAAATCATCCTTACGCCTGCCCAGGAAAATCCTTGGCTCTGAGTGAGAGGCTCACTCGGCTGAACACCAATCACACTTAAGTTGTGACAGGTTTCAAATCAGTCAAAATGACATCAGTTTTATTAAAAAAATGCCAAGGCCTTAAGCTCAGAGTGTCAACTAAATTTATAAATTACTCACAGAAATGTTAGAAATAATTCCAACCTTAGTTTGCACCTTGAAGTAAAAAATTATAACTTCAAATTATCCTTATAGTTTGTTTGGCGTGAAATCTCCTTGAGCATGGATACAATGATTTAACTGAAGTTTAACAAATATCTAAAATTGGTCTAAAAGATGAAATATCAGCTCTACATCACAGTAGGTATGCACAATGAATGTTTTTAAATCAACAAATGGTATTTGTTACCTTAAGTTCACACAATATGCTGGGCACTCCCAGTGGATTAGTACTACTACATAAAGAAAATATAGTCTAGTAGAAAATAAATCGTAGTCAAGAACGGCAAATAAGCACAATTTTGAGCAATATAAGAACATCTCAGTATCTCACAGTAGTTTCTCTTGGGACAGCTGGATCATTTATTGCTGGACTCTTCTCATTGTATATGTTTCCAGTATTTGCAATTGGTGCAGAGAATTGCAAACGCGACTGATCCCCTGCCCAACCATTTGTTCTTGCTCCTTCAACACCTGCAGTGCAATTATAGTTGCATAAAGAACTATATTCTCTTAGAAAACAAAAATAAGAAAATTGGTTAAAGCTAGAGAAAAATGTTTTTACATGCTAAAAAAGACAACATTTCACAAAATACTGTGGAGATATATCAGGCTAGAAATCCCACAAATATTGAATGGAATCATATAAGAATATGATGCAAAACAGAGGTGCATCAAATGTCGTACCAATTTCTTATGAAAGAGATTAACTTACACATAATAAAAACCGATGAAAAAGAATTTTATTGTGTAAAAGATGATTAACATAACGGAATTAAGGTCCTTCTTAAAAAGACTTCAACCCGAATAAAACTAGAAAAAATTAAAAATACTCAAGGAGAAAAAAACAATTGTATACCTAATTGGACTCGATAAACTGGGAAACAATCCCAATTACATAATAGCATTCTAACAACACATACCTATAATTCAAAATAAAACAATTATCAATTTGGAGACTGACTTTCCTAGAGATGGGAACCTACCAAAATAAATTCTTACAAATCTACAACCTATTCCAAAAATCCAATTCCTAATTTGCATTAGAATGATAAAAGATTCACTTTTAGTTTTACACCATGATACTTAAAAAATTTCAACTAAAATAGGTTAAGAAAAAACCAAGTGCACTAGACATTACCAGACTTCCTATCGACATTAGTAGTGGCAGGGGCCAAACCAGAGCTAGGTCCATCTGCAAGAGCCTAAACAGAAAGAAACGATCTTCTTAACTAACCAATCAAACAACAAAGACAAAGGATAGGAGCAATTATAATTTTACAACTTACCACAGCTCGTGGGGGAACACCTGCAATTTGTGCCTGCTGGTATTTCAAAATGGTCCAATCAAAGACATAGTCAAATTGAAAACCTGTAAGGAAGAAAGGCATAAAGAACCTGCTCTGATATGCATTGGTTTACGTAGATGAGAAAGCTCACCTTCACGGATAAAGAGTTCACGAAGTATTCTCTTAAGATATGCATAATCAGGTTTATCATCAAAACGTAGCGAACGACAATAGTGGAAGTATGATGCAAATTCTGATGGATAACCACGACATAAGGCCTGTAAATGCAATCTTTTAGTAATTCTGTTTTGAGGAAATGCAGAAATTATGGAAATTTGATATTCCTATCTGTTATATGCAGTTTACTTCAATAAATAGCGGAAGTATGATGCAAACTCTGATGGATAACCATGACATAAGACCTGTAAATGCAATCTTTAGCAGTTCTGTTTTGAAGAAATGTAGAAATTTTGGAAATTTGATATTCCTATCTGTTATATGCAGTTTACTTCAATAAATGTGCAATGTATTGCTGAAAAGATGAAATGCTGCTGTTATCTAGATTGATTTCAAATAACTGATAGCTGGATTGAAGTTGATGGCATCTTTAAGAGAAATGTTCAAAAGGGAAAGTCAGATGGTCTTCATAGAACTCGTAAAAGCTTCCTGTAACTCCTCATCAAATTCAAATTGAAGGTATTGCAGGTTTCTGAAGTTTGTGAGAATGAAATGATAATTTGTCATTGCAAAGTAAAATAGATAAGGGTTCTAATATCTACTTTGGAGATGAGAAGTTAATATTAGTAGACGAACTGGATAAAAGCTAATATCACTATGAGAGAAGAGTCCAAAAGAAGATTGTATAATATTTGACATCTAATTGGGAAAAGAGGAAACTAAAAGAGAGAAAGACAAATCTATCATTTCAAAGTTGCAGGCGAAGGACATAGAACTGTTGCTTGCAAACAGAAATGGTCTTTGGGCTCCAATCATCTACTTTGAAAGGAGAGAAATGCTGGTAGGAGAAATCTCAGTTGTAATCATTTTACTCAGAGGAGTAAGGAAATTAGCGATGAAGAGATACTGAAAATGACCACAATAACAAAGTTCATCTTAAATCATACATACAAAACAGTTGAAAAATGATGAAACGTAAACTAGCGTTACATCATGACATACAGAGGAAACAAGAATTGTGAATTGTGAAAAATACATGTATTACATTTTTGTTTCTCCTAACTTTGTTAAAACTCATGTTAACTCCCTTTTTGCAATTATATTTCTTTTTAAAGCCTAACTCCCACTCATTCTAACCTCATTTTTTTTTATCCTCTTTAACACTACCCATTTTATTAGTTCCCCTGTCATTTCCTCAATCAACCCTTTTGCAGCCTCTCTTTACACACCCCCTCTCTCATCTTGGACCAAGACTCATTAGTTTTGTTTGGGTCTGTGTCACCCTTTTCTATTGTGTATAACCCCACCTATGCCCCTGAGATCAAGATGCAATGAAGATTGCAAAAGAAATTGTGGATTAAAAAGGATATAGCGAAAGGATTGGCTGCCACCATTGAGTGAGATAAACTGTGCCCTTCTTTTGTGATGGGAGATCAAAGGAAGCTTGTGGATCTTCAATCTCCCTACTAGAAGCTGCTACAACTGTAAGTTAAATATGCAAAATGATATCCTGTCACTAAGTTCTGTGGAAGAGATCCGCCCACTAGATTTTCACCTGGTCTTGTGGAAGAGATCAGTCGTTGGTTTTCTGTAAGGAGAACAAAGCCATTCTAGAATCAGGGAAAAAATATTGAGGTCATTGATGGAGGCAAGTGAAATCGAACTAGAAAGACCGTGGGCAAATGCACCAACAGTGAGGACGATGGACTATGCAAATTCGTCAAACAAGCTGAGAAATTATTTAATCGGTTAGCAACTATTGTCTGCCTTTTGGGAGAAAGAGGTTGTTAGGTCTTGTGTCAGCAGGGAAACAAAGAGGCAAAACATTGTTAAGGTGAGTCAAGAACAACTTCACCAATGAACTCAAGGAGCTGATAGGAGGGGTTAAACAGTAGACACCTCAGTGTTGGTTTGGTTACATTGCCACCTTGCGTAGGCTCACTAGTAGCCACCCGTGATTTACCTCCTCCGTGTTGGCCCTGGGGCGGGTTGGTGGGGGCGAGCGCAGTCGCCTTTTGCCACCAACTAATAGTCTAGCCTCTAAGCCCCTCGTGGGCATCTAGCCGGAGGGCCAACGATACTGGCCGCCTAAGGTGACCATTATCACCTTTTGTCACAGACTAATGGTCTAGCCAGAAACCACTACAGCATTAGAAGTTTTGGAGATACAGGGAGGTACAGATTTATGACAAGAATAAATGAGGGAGAATTAAGATTTTATGATGATGCAATGAGGGTATGTTGCACCGTTAAATTAAATTTGTGGCCTCCTCCTAGAGGTATTAAAGAAGTAAAATAAACTGTCTAGGAAAGTCTACTCTAGTACCAAACTGAGTGGGATGAAATATTGCATTGTTGTTGTTAGAAGATAACTATTACAAGATATATATAGACTCATAATAACTAATAACTAAAATATCCAACGTAGGACTAAACTCAGAACACATAACTAACAGTTCAAGTAACCTAATAACTCTAACATATTTAAGTGAGATGCACAAAATTTGGAAATTCATGTTTATATCTCTCATATGCAATTTACCTCAATAGATGTGGAAACTTTTCTTTCACTAATTCTTTCATACTTCTGCTTCTTATTTCCGGCCTTTAAACCTTGCCATGGCAGGCTATCAATGGAACAAGTACAATCAGTAATAGAAAGAACATGCAACAGTGTATTCATATTAAGAATTAATGTCAAAGAGAGCCAACCTTCCTCTCAAGAAATACATGAAAACATATCCAAGAGACTCCAAATCATCCCTCCTGCTTTGCTCTAATAGCCACAAAAGTAAAGTAGTCAAAACTCAGAAGGGAAAGGGAATAAGGCAGGTTGTTACTACCAATAGTGAATTAAAATGAAGTGCAAAAATAATGTCAGTATAATGCATATACCAACTCCAAGGTGAGTGTTTATGCTAGCATATCTTGCTGTTCCAGTCAAATTCTTGTTCTCCCTGTAGTATGAACAAAAGTATGAGGATAATAAATGTTTTTTACAATTGTGTCGCGAATATGCTTAATTGACATAAATCAAGTATTAGCAGGTACAGGAGTACAAAAGGAAAAAAGAAAAAAAATGGGCACTTTTAGTCTTATTCGAGTTGGATCCCAATGAATAAAAGGCACTTCTATGCTGCCAGTCTTAAAATCATGTCCAAAACATGGGTGGTAATGTAGAATCAAGTACTGTCTGGGAGAAGATGGTTAATGAAAAAATGGTACTTTTGATCTTATTTGGTTGGTTTAAAATGAACATTACATCTGTTAAAAGAAAAGCACCCAATTAATCTCTCTTTCCTTGCTTAATAATCCTCTTCTATAAATTATGCCACTGGCTTATATTCACTCACTTGCTACTTACTACTGCAGAAATTCTTTGCTCATTTTTACTCAGATTTGTCCGCTCTTCACTCACACGTATTCTTTTCTTTTGATTTATCTTGATTAATTAAGACTCTACTTTTCTTCACCTCCAAGTTGTTCAATGATCTATTTAACATTTTACTTTGGTGCCCACCTCAGGTCATTTGCATACGACTCCTGAATCTCCAACGAGAAGGGTATTATCCTCATGGCTGCTTTATTTCCGCCTTACTTCCACCTCCCTGGTCCACATTTGTTTACTATCAATTTACCTAGTTCTGATCTTCGAAACACTCTTACTTCCTCCCTGGTCCACATTTGTTTACCATCAATCTACCTAGTTATGATTTCCAAAACACTCTTTTCCCTCTTCCTAGGATATGAAAGCTCAGCCCACCCTTCATAAATTTCATACCTACCTCTCAAATCATCCATCACTCCCATCCATGTCCTTGGAACTTCTTCCTTTCCCCTCAAGATCAGGAAATATTATTCCCATCGTGTCTGTCATCACCTTCAATTGAGTAAACTACCTACCATGTTCACTCATCTCCTACCTTTGCATCAAAAGGGACCTCTAAACTTGTGGTCCCTTGATTAAGCAGTTTTTTAAAGAGGAAACTCCAAACATGATCGCCTTGCCTTGTTGTAGCTTTGGGTATCCTCTTTACTAGTAAATCAAACAAATTCTAAATTGACCTCTTTTCTTCCCTACTATCTACATGCCTAGCGCCTTCCCACAAACAGGACCAATCTATTATGCTAAGATTTTTAACAAATATAGAAGCCTTCTAGTATTTGAATCTAGCTCGAATCTTGTTGGGAAAGTCAAAAAGAGAAGGCTCAATAGGAATGAATTTGCAAAGCTGGATTATGATTCAGGTTTAATACAATTGAACTGCTTGGAGTTTTGTTGAAGTGGGTTGGTTTGGCCAAGTCATAGACAACTAGACAGAGGTGGGTTGAAGTGGAATTACTTTAAATGGCTCAGATTTAACCAAGATTGGATTGTAAGATTTAGTAGAACAGGGTTAATTGCTGAAGTGTCAAATTTTTAGGTGATCAGTATGAAGTGACAAGTAGTTATCGCCCAAATATCAGTTGGAGCACTGTGAGCTATGGTTGTGGGTCTCTCTGGAAGTCTCTTTCCATGCAGCCTTGGTTCTCATTCTATAGGCATCAAAGCCTATGCCTAGCCAATAACATAACTCTATGTAGCTTGAGCACCCAAGTGAATCCAGCTTATCTCTTTGGTAGATTTTGGCATGGACTCCCTTGACCAATCATGTATATCCTTCTAACTTCTCTTTGGAGGATTTTGGCGTTGACTCCCTTTACCAACCATGTGTATCCTTCCAACTCGTCCATAAGACACAAGCATTGAATCATATTCACAGAGTCGATCACCTAGTTCACACATGTCACCAGACTCAGAATTAGTGACAAATTGCCCATATCACTTGTTTTCTCAGGTATTTATTAGATAATTTTCAACAAAGGTTAATATTCATAAATCAATCCTTCAAGAAAAAATGAGACTCAACACATATTTAACCATTTAGTAGAGAAGGTTTGCGATCCTGCAAATTTGGTTTCAGATTTGGTATGAGATCTCTCAATTAACCAAGAGAATTCAAACTTTAAGTTTCATTTGTAAAGCTGTTGATAATAGCACAAGTTGGAGATGGGTAATCAATTTAGATATCTAAGCTAACATGAAATGCAATAACACATATCAAGCACAAAAAAATTCCTTTACAATGGAGTCAGATAAGGATTTTGATCTGATAATAAAACTAAGGTAGGTTTAAGTGATTAAGCAACGAGAAAACATTCAATAAGATCACATCGAATACAAACATAAATCAAGAATAAACAAGTTTCTTTAACCATGTAATTAAATTAAAATTTTAGTCTGATAATATAATTTACCTATAAGGAATGTGTTGATGGGTTGTGGTGTCCCTGTACTTCTTGGCTAATCCAAAATCAATAATGTAGACCTAGAAAAAGAGCACGTCAGGTGATGTACAAGCAATGGAAGTTAGGAACAGGAATACCATAAGTACACTTGGTGAAACACCTGATTTGCTCGCCTCCCCAAGCCCATCAAAAAGTTATCCGGTTTGATATCTCGATGCAGGAAAGATTTAGAGTGAAGATATTCAACACGGTTGATCTAGAAAAAAATCAGATAATGTTAGAAAATATCATAAAGAAAACAAGTATCACTTCCATAAAAAGCTAGAAATACCATCTGATCAGCTAGCATCAGGACAGACTTCAGAGAGAGTTTTCGGCTACAAAAATTAAACAAATCTTCGAGGCTTGGACCCAACAAATCCATAACAAGAACATTATAATCTCCTTCTATGCCAAACCATCGCACATTTGGAATGCCAGCTACCATAATAGGAGAAAATAATTATGAAGCCAACAATGACAGTGAATTTATTTGTCATGAAGTATTAAATTTTAATTACTTCCTCCTTGTAAAATCCTGTAAAGTTTTGATTCATATTGCAGCTGCGGATGCTTTGTTTTGACATTTTCCTGATAAAACCAAACTGCATCATCATAACCTTTCGATGCACCAAAAAAGAAAAACAAACACTGTGTAGAATGATTATGGTTTATAATGATCAAAGTCACTGAAGTGGAATTATCAAATAGATGATATGCTATTCTGGTGAGAATTATATAAGACCCCACATGATTGTCATGTTACTCCATATGTCACTTAACATTAACTTAAATTTGAAAAAAATAAACAAAGTATATATTTATTGGATCATCTCACATAAAGGAGCTACTAGTGATTCATACAGAAACCAGGAGAGGAGGAAAAGAAGACCGTAAGAGCACATACATACAACAAAAAATGATCAAGTAACATTAAATGGAAATTATTTACATAACAAAAAAGAGTTCAAACAAAATAGTCCATCCTCAATACATACCACTCTTCTACCATTTCGATTATTGTTTTATTGTGTAACACATTCATCATAGGCATTAAATTTGGAGACCCCTAACTTCGCCATAT
Source organism: Kaempferia galanga (assembly GCA_037974795.1). Taxonomy (NCBI): domain Eukaryota; kingdom Viridiplantae; phylum Streptophyta; class Magnoliopsida; order Zingiberales; family Zingiberaceae; genus Kaempferia; species Kaempferia galanga. Next base: position 2,325 of record JBBPFP010190209.1, on the reverse strand, counting down.
TATGAATTAATCAGCAATATTAAATCTTCAAATCATACAATTTGAGACAATCTGACCTATCATCATCATCAAGCCGTGTTTGCCCAAATAATTTTAAGTAAACTACATGAATTGTATCCTTCCTTGAGTTCAATGAAAGGCTATAAGAATTGTAAGGTTCAAATCAATTAAATAATTTTTTACTACATTGATTAAAGTGATCTCCGTCTACCCCTCACACCTTCCTCCGCAAACCTTATGCCATGGAAATCGTCAAACCCTATGCACCTATTGAATATACCAAATTCATGTCAAAACAAAAAGATGATGCCATAATTTTGTTGGTACAGCCTATGATTCAACTGGGTCAAGGATTACCAATCTCAACCATAGTAAGTTCCTCAACTTTCTTGTAGACCATAGATCATCATACCAAAGTGATGCTAAACACAACATACATCATTAATTAAAACGCAACTCCCAGTACACAATGAACTTTCACTGGAATTTCTCTGTAAATTAAGTATAAAAGCCACATAGATTTGCTTACTAGTTTGATGGCTATCTCTTCATTAGTTTGAGCATTAGTACCTAGAAAAAGTTATCAAAAGAGCAACAATTAATGATTCGACTAAGAGCAAAATAACTATTCAGAGAAGGTTTGATAGATCCAAACCTAAATAAATCTCCCCGAAGGAGCCGCTCCCAAGCTTACGACCCAGGCGAAACTTGTTGCCAACTCGTGGTTCCATAGCTAGTACACAAACCGAAAAGAAAGAAGAAAAAAAACTGACTTTTTTTTTTGGTCAAATTCACAACCCTAATGAAATCTAAGCACCAAAAGAACCTCAAACAACAAACGCAAAAAGTGAAGGGCGATGTGCGTGAGGCAATCAACAAGAAAACACTGCAGAATTAAAGAGAGGGAGGCTTGATCTGATGGTTTGGTGCTGCTGTTGGATTAGTTGAGAAGCGGAGAGGGGATGGAAGGAAAAGGGGTGCGGCGCAGAAATATCTTAAAGCGCCGCACTTGGATGAACAAGGGCGTGGGGCAATTGTAATGCGCCTTGCGATCCTCGCCATCGCTTGTACACGCGTACGCGGTGCTTGTTTGTTAACTATTTCTTTGCTTTTGAGGGAAATTTTGCCAAATCGGGACAGGTAATTTTGTCTATCTACTTGCACCAAACAGCATTTTTTTTCTTTCGATTTTAGAAAAATATTTTACGTTAAAATAATTGATTTCCGCTCTTGTTTAGGTGTGTGGAAAAAAATATATTTCCCAAACAAATCTCATGGAAAATTAATATGACACGTAAATCACACGATAGGCACCAAAGTATTCATTTGGTCTAATAATGCTCCGTTTATTTTATAAGACACAATAATGATCATAAAAAAATAGTTATATTCATCTCAACCTCTGTGTTTAATTATATAAAAAGAGATAAATTATATGGTCCATTTATAATGGACTCCTAAATTAGTTAGTAGAAGGATGAATTTTTTTTTTTATGAAGACGCAATAATAAATTATGAAAAGAATTTGATGATAATTTTCTCCCCTATTTTCTTAATGAAAAACAGATGAATTATTTTCTTTATTTACACAATGGATGAATCGTTTAAATCAAACGAAAAGTAATTCCCTTACTTGGTTTTTGCCCGTTATTTTTTTTCCACCTTCTCTTCCTCGTGAATCTTTTCCTAATTTTTTTTCCTTCTGAATTCCATTAACTTTCTCTTACTATCAGAAATTCAAAAAGCACCAATGGTCCATCCAATTAATGATCGTTGCCCTTGGTTAATTAAATCATGCGGTCTTATACGGCAATAAAGGTGATTCGCTCGCTCCAGCATCTCCACCAATTTATTCTTGGACCAATACGGTGAAAGTAAATTACAAGTGACTTTTAGACATTAGTGTAAATGATTAAGACATGGAAGAATCATGCGATCTTATGGGTTAGCCGACAAGTGGTTTTCATCGTCTGACTTGCAAACTACTGAGCATCTTTGTTGATCATTGCAATGTTTTCGATAACTATACCAACAAATTCTAATAGAAAAAAAAAAAAGAAAACATACCAGCAGAGTTTGTACACGGAGGGCTGAAGAATTAACGGCTACTGCCGCCTTGAAGAGATGAAGGAGGCAGAGGCGAGATTCATTCATCTCCAGACCAATCAAGCGAAGCACGGATTTAAAAAGTGGATAAATTAAAATTTTGTTTTTATACATTTTAAATGCAAAAGTAGCTGATGCGAAATTTTACATAAAAATTCGAGCGGTCGATTTGAATTTTGCTTTTTTAAAATGGTAAATCTGTATGGTCCCAGCTAGAAA
>JBBPFP010189116.1:0-17660 GCA_037974795.1 Kaempferia galanga | reverse complement strand
CAACAAGATGTTTATGGCACTTGGGAAGAAACAAAACTTGCAATCCAAAACTTAACGAACCCATCCTCTAGAGGATTCTATATCTTCACTCTTACAACAAGACCTTATGGAGTTGTTATCTAGCAAGACTTATCCTTCAAGGATCTTTTAAGTCCAAAACCTCATTTCTTTCATAATTTAGAGAACCAGAGCAGGGAAATATCTAGGGAATATATGACTTTAAGCAAAATTTAAGCTGCACAACAAGAAACTGCTACTAGACAACTGACTCTTAAAGCTAATAGCAATCAAGCCAACGATTCTTCTTTAGAACAATTTCTAATACTTTCTGAATTTCTGGAGCTTGGAGAGATTCAAGACATTTCTAGCATATCTATTTATTATAACACATAATACAGTTATCAATGAAGATGCCAGCATACTTTTCCACAATGCAACAGTCCAGCTCTTTGCACAATGAGTGTCCCTGTCAAATCCTATACTCTATACAGAAGGCCAGTATCTTCTATGAAGACTTCCACACAATAGAGTTTAAAGATATTATTATTACTACCTTAACTTTAATGGATTACAGTGTGCTCAATATGCTATGAATTACAGACCTAGTGACACAAGAACATTTTTCAGTAATGTTAGAAATGACAACAAAGGCTGCATTGGATAAAATTAATGATGCCAATTCTCTTACATATTGATAGCACCCCGCCGGAATGGTTAAACACCAAAATAGAACCAGTAAAACACTTGATTATACTTCAAATTGAAGGCCTAATTAAAGACGATGAGTTTCCAGAATGGACAACTTATAATAAGTCAGATCAAGATACAAATTGGATTTCTTTAATCCCATTAGAAAAGCAACTTCGACATTGGAGAGCAGCTGTCCAAGAAAGTACATGGGGATGGGATAATATGGTAGACTCACAAGATTTTCTCCTAGCAGGAGAAATCAATACAGAAAAAAAAAAATTACTGAAAGAAATGGGGACCTTTTCTTTTCCAATTATAACTGAACACATCACTTTAATCCAATATTACAAAAAAACGACAAGTGGAATAGGAGAAGAATCACTAACCATTGTGTACCATAACTTCTACGTCAGCTATGCCGTTTATATTTACGGAAGAAAAGAACCTTGATCATGCAACAGAGGACAAATGGTGGACCCAAGATTTCCTAACCTTTTCTTTTGTCTTATCAATGTATTCAAGCTGAGTTAGGCTGTTTTATCTTTTGTTTATGCAATTTTAATAACTCCTGAAGTTCGAAGGCTTGCAAATCTCTATATAGGGATCATTTATGTCAAAGACTAAGGGAGGAGCGCAAGAAGAAGGTGTATCAAAAGGAATAAGTTATCAGAAGGACCCTCTACACATCACTTTGTAAAAAGCACACCTATTCCTTCTGGTACATCATCTTCTTCTTGCGCTCCTCCCTTAGTCTTGGACACAGAGGGTCTTTATATAGAGGTTTACAAGCCTTCAAACTTCTGGGGTTATTAAAATTGCATAACCAAAAGATAAGGCAGACTGATTTAACTTGAGTACATTGATAAGACATAAAAGAAAAGTTAGGGAATCTTGAGTCTACCATTAGTCCTCTGCTGCATTATCAAGGTTCTTTTCTTCAGTGGATGTAAACGTCATGGCTGATGTAGAATTATGGTAGACAATGGTGAGTGCTTCTTTCCCCATTCCGTTTGTCTTTTTTTGTAATAATGGACTAAACTGATGTGTTCAGTTATAATTGGAAAAGGAAAAAATGGGACTCCCATTTCTTTTGGCCTTGCTTGGACAACCACTCTCCGATGTCAAAATTGTTTTCTAATGTGATCAAAGAAATCCAATTAGTATCTTGTTCTAACTTATTATAAGTTGTCGGTTTTGGAAACTCATCGTCTTTAGACTTACAATTTGAAGTCTAATCAAGTGTTTTACTAGTTCTATTTTGGTGTTTAACCATTCTGGAGGGGTGCTATCAATATGTAAGAGAATTGACGTCATTAATTTTTTCAACGCAGCCTTTGTTGTTATTTATAACATTGTTGAAAAATATTCTGATGTCTCTAGGTCTGTAATCCATTAAAGTTAAGGGAGTAATGATCATGTCTTTATATTCTATTGTCTGAAAGTCTTTATAGAGGATATTAGCCTTTCGTATAGAGTATAGGATTTGATAGGGACACCCATTTGTGCAAAGAGCTCGAGTGTTGCATTGTGGATAAGTATGTTGGCATCTTCGTTGATAACTGTATTCATTCTGTGTTATAATAAACATGTAGGCTAGAAATATCTTGAATCTCTCCTTTATGTATGGGCTCCATGAATTTAGAAAGTATTACAAATTGTTCTAAGGAAGAATCGTTGGCTTTATTGTTAATAGTTGTAAGAGCTAGTTGACTAGTAGCCGTTTCTTGCTACCTAGCTTGAATTTTGCTTAAAGTCCTTATATTCTCTAGATATTTCTTTTTTCTAGTTCTCCATATTCTCAAAGAAATGAAGTTTTGGACTTAAAGGATAGGTCTTGCTAGATAACAACTCCATAAGGCCTTGTTGTAAGAGAAGTACTAGTGAAAAAATTAGGTCCACAATGAGCCCTAATAGTTTCAAATGCTTCTTGCAAATTATAGAATCCTTTGTAGGATGGGTTCGTTAAGTTTTTTATTGTAAGTTTTGTTTCTTCTTAAGTGCCATAAACACTTTGTCATGGTCCAGAATAAACTGCATAGCATAATAACTTCTTGTCTTCACATTTTTGTACTGTAGTTAATAAATAGTTTGTCAAGACATTGATGACAACTATTTTGGAGTTGACTACCACTGATGAAGTGAGTATATTCCATATATTGTAATAAGACATTGTTGAATCTCATCGAGTCTTGATATTTGATCAAAGTGAAATTGATATTCTTCTTTATAAAACCATTGAAGGTCTTAGTTGCCAAACCTCATAGTTTTTAGAGAAGTAAAAGTTTTGACTTTCTTTTGCTTTCCATAGTTAAATCTCAAGTATTTCTTCCTGTTTGCTTTATCTTGCTGTAAAAAGAAAATGGGATTAGAATAATGATCTTGAAAATTTATCAGCTAGAGAATATGTTTTCATTAAATTTTCAGGCCTCTATTAATAGTATAATCGAAAACTTAATCCATCTTTTGGTTAAAAGCCTTTTTCTAATTTCTTTTACCATCATACTTCACTATGACTTCTTATTGTAATTTCTGCTTTGTTGCATATAAAGAGCACGAAAGCTTCTAAATAATACATCATTGCTAAAATTTCATAGTCTAAGGAAGTTAGATCACTATTCTCTTTGTAATTTTTTTGATGCATATCTACATATGGATTCTGAATTTTTAGGATTATATTTAGAAAATTTTCTAAATAATGCCCCTTCTCATCCTGATTCATAGTCATCTGTTTCAATTACTAGGTAGTCAGAATCTAGAGGTAGGGTAAGTATCGGAAGTTTGTTAATCATAGATTTAATCTGTTTTATCATATCTATATTTAAAATATCTTTGTCCCGTTGCTGAGGTTTTTTTATACAGAGGACTACTATTTTTTTTCAATATCTTTTAAATATGGTCTTTGCGTAATTTAGAAGTCCTAGAAATGATTGAAGGGTTTTTATATCCCATCTTATCAGGAAATTTCAGTATCTTTGTCGATATATGAGATTGGAGAGAAATTTTTCTTTGTCCAATTTCTGTTCAAGAAAATCTACATGGTTGGTTGCTAGTTTCATCATTTTCCTATAAACTATCAATCCTTGTTTATCGAATAAATTAAAAACCATGTGAAGATGTGCATAATGTTCTTTTATGGTTTTGGAGAAAACTAATACATCATCTATACACAAGTTAAAGAGGATATACCTCTAAATATATTATCCATCTTTCTTTGAAAATTTTGGGGAGATACCTTAAATCCAAATGGTGTCCTTCAGGAAAAGAGAATGCAGTCCATTCTATAGTTTGGATGCATTTTAACTGGTCAAAATCCAGATTTCATATCCAATGTAGAATCCTATTTTATAACTGTCGGCAATTGTCATTTAAACATTTATAGTTAAACATCATTCTAGACTATCCTCTTGTTTGTTCTACTCCTTTATTTACAATAAAAGCATGACTTCTCTATGTCTAGATTCAAACCGTTGTATGTCAAGATTTATTGATTGATTGATATGCATTTTACATTTTTCTTTTTCCCAATTATTAGACTTTAAATCTTGTGCTTTGTTAATGAAATCAGGATTAATAATGTTTAATTTACAATAAATCATGTTTTCCCCCATATTTAGTGAAATTTTCTTTTATGATTTCTAGTCTAGAGATTAAGGAGTCCAGATTTTTTTTTTGAGTTTGGATCAGATTTAATAAGTGGGATTTACAAAATCCAGAGGAACCTCATTGTCTTGGTCTAAAAATTCCTATAAAAGATCCTTATGATTGTTATAACCAAGTAAACCTAGTTTTCCAATTAACTAGGACCTTATTTACAAGATCCTTTATGTTTACAGGAACAGTTTGGGGTAGTTGGATTTTGCATTTGTGTCGGATGGGTTTCACCACACTTACTAGTGCTAACCTCTAATGAATATTCGGAGAGAATAAGGACAATTACTAGAGTAGAAAGATTGCATAGTCTTTAGGGAGGCATAATGCTCTATCAGGAGCCAATAAGAAATTGAGTCCTAAGATTAAGTGGATATTCTTATGGGGCACTGGCCTTGAGAAAGTAAAATTGGAGCACTAAATGTGTCACAAGTTGTATAGAAGTTGAGTTGAACATTCTTGACAAATTTATTGCAAGAAAATTTTGGGCCATCAAATTGGGTACTAACTAATGGAGTGTTTGTTTCTCCATTGATCGGGTGGTTTTAATTAGATTGATCGGTGGTTTTAACTAGATTGATCGGGTGAAATGAAAGAAGTGCTTCATCAATAGTTGAGTTTGTTTCTCCATTGTCTATAAAGGCATGTAGAGTGAGTTCATCTCACCGTGGGACCGACAATGAGGGCGGCTTGGCATGAGCGTTATCACGTTTTCCTTCTCCCCTCTCCTTGCCATTCCTATCTCCTCTTAGCTCAGGTATCCATCCAAGTAGAACAAGCCTCAAGGTTTATAACAAAAATGAACTAAAGAATATGATATTTAACAATCACAACTACGAGACATTCAAGTCGCGTGACTTTGAAAAATAACCTATGTCACTAAGATAGCAATAGAACACTAGTTTCAAGGGCATGCCATCTTGAACTTGGTCTGTGAAGCCTTTTGTCAGACAGTGAACTGTCCTGAAACAACTGCTTTTAATTCCTTTTTGGTGTCATCCAGAGGCAGAAACCTTTGGTTAAACACTGAAGCTTAGATACTGAACTATCCTAGACCAACAGCATTTGATTCCCTTTCAATGAAAACCTTTCTCTTTCATAGAGTAGCAACCCCAAGCTGGTTGTGACAGTCAACATTGGCAAAGGTTGGATATAAATTATATAACCAAGAATATCAAAATATTAGATATCTGGAACAGCAAGAATTACTCAAAGAACAACAGGAGAATGTTTTTGGAACCAAGGGGACCACAAGGTTGATGAACTTGTGGACACATGGCTTAGCAATCAAGTTTAGCTAAGAGTCAATATTCACAGATTTATTTTCTTGTTTTCAAATGACTTCTGTTCAAGATGCTAGAAAATGGTGTGAAGGCATTGGAATTCTTGAAGTTTGATAACAAATAGCAGATATTGAGCAAGAAGATGTTATATATTAGGCATATGAATGAAGAATAACTTATATGCCATTGATTTACTTGATAAATCAATCTTTGTTGTCGTTATATTGGTTATCCATGAATTACTAAATTTGACATGCATCTATGCTAAATGTATTATTCTTTCATAGTTTTTGATATATGGGAGGTTATATAATTGTTCATCCACGGTTCCACCAAATTGTTTAACTCAATTAATTTCCTTTACTGTATCTATTTTACTGTCTCAGAAACATTTTTATTGGTGCTTGGTTCCCTAAGAAAAGTAGCCCAAGGAATTCTCTCGTTAACAAATTCTTGTATATCTTCTAGAAATTATGCATAGATGTTTATGTTTAGTGCTTTGGATCTTTAACTGAATATTCAAATGATGCTAATATTGTAGGAAGACGTACCAGAAGAAATATCAGGTCTGATTTCTCAATTTTTGTCCTCATTACCGAAGCTTACTGAGAAGATCAAAGAAGAGCCTATTCCAGAGCAGATTCAGAGATTGTTTAACGAAGCAACCGATGACCATCACCATGATCATATGTATGGTGTTGGTCAGGGATGGGGTATGTGATTCTTAGTATAGAAATTGTGTCACTGTGATTCCTACATAGTTGCCCTTTTTAAAGTTTCTTTGTGCCTTATTTGGTAGACTTGTCGGCAGTCTTGTGGTTTTCCCCCGCAGTTTTCGGAAATTTTCTTTGGGTTGAGATGTCTCCACCTTGTGGAGCAATTTCCCTATTGGCTTGTTTGAGTACTAACACACCACTAGTAGAGAACTGTTTGACCGAAAGATTGTTGGAAGTTGCATGTTTTTCATTGCCCTTCATTTTTCTCCGTTTGTTATTTTAAATCATCAACGTGGATCTTATATTTGGATGAAAAAGACTGCTGATTACCTTATCCCTTGGAAATAAAAAAAGTGTGAAATCAGATTTTAACTATATTTGTGGAAAAGTTTGTACTCGATCTGAATTATTGGAAGTTCAGGACAGGTGTTGTTATTGATACTCATTTGGTTGGCCGACTTGATGAACAATGGAATATCGTAGGAGGTTGTCAGTGGATCGAGAGATGATAAGGATCACAATATAAGTAATATTATTTATTAAAAAATTTCCTTACTTTAGGGGCCTCGTTACTAATTTTCACCATGGATTTGGGGTCCAAGTGGAAATCTAAAAGGGGTGGAATTGGAAAGTCCTTTCAAATTTGGATTGGAGATTTTTTGGAATCTCCGTCGTTGAGGGGTTAATATGTTGGTATGGTGATAATAATAATAATAATGGGAGTTTGATTTATTAAATTAATATTATTATATATTTATTATTTAATTAATATTAGTATTTCTTGCATTAATATTTCAAGTTGTTAAAAATTGGAAATTTTTTTTGGCAACGGGATGGAGATTCTTCAATTAGGCGCATTGGGAATCCATTACAATGAACGGCCAAGATGCACTCCTCACATCCGACGATCACGGAGTCATATCCAAATGGACGGTTCAGATAAACTCCCTGTAATAACAGATTCGCCCACAATGGACGGTCCAGATTTATTCCCTACAATAACATCGCATCTCCCCAATCACGTCCCACAAACCATTGTACCCACTAGATTACCAGTCTGGTGAATGGAGAGAAAAACGTGGCCCACGGTTCTCAGCAATGGTATTCGAGAAAAATAGTTCGCAACCAACCGCGAATTATCGTGGACTACTACTCCGCAATATAAATATAACGTTATCATATATCGGTTCTCGCCGCCGACCCACCCTCTTCGCCCTGCACCGCCCCAATCAACCTCTTTCTCGTATCTCACAATTTAATCCCCCTTTAATATTATTATTATTTTTATTAAAGCTCAATTTCCACCCGCCCTCGTAAAATCCTGGTTTCAAATCGATCGATTTAAACCCCGCGTCGGGTTCCATTCCATGGCGTTCCACATCGCTTGTCCGCTCACTTGGTAACCCCCGCTCTCTTTTCCTCCTCGCTCCCTTCCCCCACATCGCGCTCTCGCCCTCTCTCCGGCTGGCCCTTTCGATCTAATCCGTGCTTTTGACTTGCAGCCGTCGGATTTGCGACTGCGATCTGGGATTCGGCGCTGCGACGCGCCGCGAGGCTTTGGCTGCGGAGATCGACGCGCTCGAGGAGTTCTTGAGGGATCCATGGGCCGTTTGCCCAGCCGCCGAGGAGGAGGAGGAGGAGGAGGAGGAAGAAGAGGGGGAGAAGGGTGTTGTCCAGGTCTGGGCCCCCCGTGTGGCGCCGCCCGCAGTGGCCGCGCCATCCGTGGCGGCGGATGATGCCGCCGCGGGCGACGAGGTTAAGCGTGCGGTGCTGCAGCGGCAGGCGCTGGCTGCTTCCTTGGCAGCGGAGGATTATGTTCGGAGGTTGGAGACCGGTGGTGCGGCAGTAAGTTGTCGGTCTGAGTTTGGGATGATAGATTTCGTATTCCGTTAATTGAATTGCGCTAACTTTTTCATCATCGAGAGTTTCGCCCATATGTTTGCTTAAAATTTCTCTAACACTAACTAGAACTGGAAAAAATAAGTTTGTTTGTCGTTGCTCATCATTCCCTCAATTTTTTTGATATGCTATACTCATCTAAATCTCATCTTTCTCATTATAATTCATCATTTTTGTTTCTTATGTTTGGCGATATTTCTAATTTGGTCGGACATTAGGCATATGAAGGCAAGGCTAAAAGATTACAGTGTCCTCACTTCTTTATTGCATGGTTTATACCTTGACCTTCATGTTCTATGCTTCATTTCCGTAAATGGTTTTAACATGTCTGAATAATGTATTAGTAATTACTTCTTTTACATTCTTCACACACAATGGAATATCTATTTTTTCAGTTAGTTGGACCTTATTATACTTCATCATATGTTGATGACATAAAGAAATCAAGGGGAAAATGTTTTTTTTTCTTTTTTTTTCAAATCAGTTACTGGGCAGTTTAGAGAAAATTTGGCTATTGAGAGTTAAGGAATCATGAATTTGTCTGTACCGTTATATAAACTGGGATAAAATTAAAAAGAAAAAATTTAAGTAGGTAAAACTGCAGCTCGATTTGAGATTTGCATTTAAAAGTTTGGGAGAGTTTAGGATATCAAAGAGGCTAAGTTTGTGGTGTGAATTTTATAATCCTTATAGAGGAAAAAGTTTCATTACATAGTCCTTCGTCCGGTGAATATTATTGCTCATGTCACATTAAGTTGTTTGTGTATGTTTTTGTATTTATCGTTTCTAATTAATATGAAAAACCTGATAGGTAAGATTGCTTTTGCTTTACCAGGAGGCACCAGGAGAAGCAGCTAACAGCCTTGATGGAGAATATCAAGGCAACTCTGCTGTGAAGGTCATGTGCCGTGTATGTTTTGCTGGGGAACATGAGGGAACTGAGAAAGCTTTGAAAATGCTGTCTTGCAAATCATGCAACAAGAAGTACCACAGAAGTTGCTTAAAAACATTGTCAGAGCATAGAGGTTTTTATCCACTACTCCATGCTGCATTAGGAACACTTAGCCTTCAATTCTTTAATATCTAAAAATATTCTGCAGATTTATTTGATTGGAGTTCATGGTCTTGCCCCTCTTGTCGCATATGTGAGGTACTTTTTTTTCCTGCTCTTAATTGGTAGGCCAAGCTTTTGCCAAGAATAAGAATGAGTTTATGAGCATTTATGCTCTGTATCCTGAGCTTCTTACTCAAGCTTCATTTGATGGCTTTTAGTCTAAGAATTATGGATAGAAGTTACGTAGATTAGATTGTTTATGTATTTCTTGTTTAATTAACAGGGCAAGTTCTTCCATTGGTAACTAATTAACTATAGGTTGCTAGCTTACACATTGTGGCCTTATCAGTATCTAGTGCTATGGTGAAGTATTATAGGCTGCAGATATTATATCTTCATGTTAGTCTATTGCACTTATTATGCTTTTTGGCGCATTGTCCTGTAGTTTTTTATGCAATAACATATGCGAATTTTGATGGGTGACATTGATGTTAAATATGACTGTATTTGAAAAAGTCATTTGTTGCTCAAGGAAAAATTCTGATTATTCTATCCATGTTATGGTTGTCCCTTCGACTCTGTTACACATCCATTTTTCACTTTCTAAATGCTTACATAACTATTTTGATCTTTCATGTCATTGTTGCCTAACATTGGCTAATTCAACGAATATATTTTTGGCATAATATTAATTTGGAGAATGATGCCTATATATTGTTAACTTGCCCAAATGTGAGAAGTAACCCAAACTTTGATTCTTCATACTTGCTTGCACTGGATTAAATTTTAGACCTAACTTAATGGAAAAAATGTTTTGTTAGAGTCAGTATGCAGATTGTTTTATATGTTTGTGTTTAACAAGTTAATCCCTCAGATTGTTTAACAAGGGGATTGACTCCCTCCTGGCTTGTACGGGATTAACTTGATTGACCATACAGTTAAATATAAACAATTTGTTAGAATCAGTTGGCGGATTGTTCTACCCTTGTATGCTTGTGTTTTTCAAATTGTTTGTTTGATTACGCCAGTTGCATTCTGATTACCTTGTTCTTCTTTTACTTACAAGATTTGCAGAAGAACTGGTGATCCTAATAAACTAATGTATTGTAAAAGATGTGATGGTGCTTATCACTGTTATTGTCAGCATCCACCACACAAGGTATGTGTGCTACGTGCTGATTTATGTGCAATACATATTTTTCTGTGTTTGAATGATAGTTCTAGAACCGAATTTGCAGAATGTTGGTCGTGGACCTTATTTGTGTCCAAAACATACAAGGTGTCACAGCTGTGGTTCCAGTGTACCTGGAAGTGGTCCTAGTACAAGGTGCTTTTCGTGTTATTTGTTCTTGACTTAGTTTCCTGGAATATTTTTCTAGACCTTTTTGTTCAATCACATCTGGCACTGATCTGTTGGAACGTTTTTCCTGTGTTAACATGTGATACTGTGGTGACACAGGTGGTTTTTAGGCTATACCTGCTGTGATGCTTGTGGTCGATTGTTTGTGAAAGGAAACTACTGTCCTATTTGTCTAAAGGTACCTTTGTTGTTGAACACATTACTTTGAAAAAAATGGGTACTTTCTTCCATGATGCTTATATAATACTTCTCTTAGAAATTATTAGTCGTACAATATAATAATCATATTGATCTTAATGTTTACACTTTGTTATTATCTGTTTTTTCACCTATCCTTCAGTTATTTATAATTACAGGGTCTTAGTGTGCTTTTGAGTATGATGCTTTTGCAACCTATAGTCATAGTGGAGAAAAAGATTATCCGAGACAAAAAGGGGTGAAACAATTTTGTTTTTAAAATCAATTTGGTTCAGGAAGATCAATTACATATCCTATTTATTTAAAATCAACTTGGGTATGCATATCAATTTTGTTAACATATATCAAATTAATTAAGGATATGTTTAATAATCCAATTACTAGTATTAGAGCTACTGAGAATGTAAGAAATTATTTTCCTATCACTTTATATATTTTTTAAATTAGCACTAGATGAACTTACACGGTTTATTATATGCTTTCCTATTTCAAGTGTGAAGCATTAGGTGTTTGATTTTAGCATGCTTACCCCTTTTTTACACAGTTCTAGACTGGTTACAGTAATAGTCCTTGGAAGTGTTTTAGAAGTGTGATATTATATTTAACTAAATTCTGTTAATTGTAATATTTGCTTCAGTGATGAAATTTTATGATTACCTGTTCCTTTGGGTTTATTTCTTTCATCCTGTATGCTTTAACAATACATAGTCTATTCATATATGTTATCCGCACTTGAGGTTTTGTTAACTTGTTCTTTCAATGCCCTTTGTTATCCTTGCTCTTGGATTTTTGTTATATTGTTTTGGCATACTATTTGTGTGAATTTTTGTGTTAACTTTTACATATATTTCTTGTCGCCTCAATTCTAATGATGTAACTAATTTTATAGGTCTACCGAGATTCTGAAACTACACCAATGGTTTGCTGTGATGTTTGTGAAAGATGGGTCCACTGCCTATGTGATGGCATCAGGTGTGCACCTATGTAACTTCGGTGGTGTATCATCAACCAAATAAACATGTAGTATGCACTATATCATACATATGTATGTTGTATGCACGCACATCTCTGATCAACATGTTTGATTATAAAAATTTAGTAATGTTAAAAAATGAGTTGCATCTAGTCTACTATATAATCTATCATACTAAGTAATCAATATAAACAAAATCTACATCAACCATTTAACAATTAAATTAATCATCCTTAACAATTCATATTTCATATTAATTTTCCTGTGAATATAAGTAATAAATATAGCAACATAACCAACTGATACAATTCATATAAATGAAATTTGAATATTCATTCAAGCGATACGTAAAATATGCTTCTTGATTGTGTTGAATACAAAAAATCTTATTTGTCTCGAGTATATTTCTTGTTTATTTAACAAAATTTATTTAATCAAACTGATAGTAACTGGGAGAATTTATTAACAAATCATTGAATAATTTAACCAGTATAGTTTTATGCAATAAATGGATGCAATGAGGGTCTCTCACTGTATAAGCATATCCAGCTCTGAAAGTGACTTATGCTGAGGCCTTTATAAACAACACATGTACCAAGTCATTTTCGTTATATGTTTCTTCATAGCATCGCTTATCTGAAAGATTCTCATAAGGGCTTCTCCATTTTTTGTGGTTACTATGAAGGCTTCTGTGATCATATCTTATTGACCTCATATTCACATGGCATTAACAATATAATAAACCTCTGGACTTGCTTGTTGACCAACTCCTTTATTTTTGCTGCAATTAATGAGATACGAATGTTAACTGGAATATATATCAGTAATTGCAAGATGTTTCATTCAGATAACTTAGTATTTATCTTGTATTGTCAATCTTGGTTTTTTCATGAGCAGCGGTTAATTGTGAATCCTTCCATAAACTTAGTTTTTGATACATATAACAAGAGGTAGGCTTTTTGGTTGTTGCTATTTTGAAAAAAATGCAGCTACATGAACCAATGAATGATTCAATCATTGTGATTGAGTTCCAGGCTTTTGGCAACTTTCCTGATTTGCATTTTATTTTACCATAAACTTGTGTAATGTCCAGTGCATACTGCCTTGTCTCATGTTGGAGGACCTTTCTTTTCTTAGATAATGAGAACTCATGTTATAGCATTTCCTTTTTCCTTGTTATGCAGTGAGGAAAAGTATCAGGAGTTCCAAACAGATCAAAATTTACAATATCAATGTGCTGCATGCCGTGGTGATTGTTACCAGGTATTATCTGCTGTTTGCTAGACTTTACTTTTATCATGCTTGGTTAATAGTCTTACATTCCCGGCTATGATTATGTTGATCAGGTCACAAATATAGATGATGCAGTAAAAGAACTTTGGAAGA
Organism: Kaempferia galanga; assembly: GCA_037974795.1. Taxonomy (NCBI): domain Eukaryota; kingdom Viridiplantae; phylum Streptophyta; class Magnoliopsida; order Zingiberales; family Zingiberaceae; genus Kaempferia; species Kaempferia galanga. The sequence continues at coordinate 4,453 of JBBPFP010189116.1, read as the reverse complement.
GGCGAGATATTGCTGATTGTGATTTGATAGCAAGTTTGAGGGAAGCTGCTGGCTTGCCTTCCAAGGAAGAAATAAATTCAAACTTTCCTTACTTGGATAATGTGCAAATCGGTCCAATCCTACATAAAAATGATAGTATCAAATCCCTAAAGTTCTCATTGAAAGGGATTAATGATAAATTCTCAAAAGAACATGAGAAGATTGTCTCAAACAAGATGCAAGCAAAGAAAATGGGATATCAGATTAAGTTAAATGGTAAAACAGAAGATCCTAAACTTGAAGGACAGAATGAGTTGACATCACTAGAGAGAAGTTTAACAAATCAGAATGTCAGTGAGATAAACTCCTTCATACGTGATGGTTCAGATATAATTTCATCCTCCGCCTTACCTAAACTCAAAATAAAGAGCAGCAAATCACAAGGTCTTCATTTTAAGGAATGTTCTGCTAAAAGTACAATTGAGGCGGAGACAACAAGAAGTACTAGGCTTGTTATACACATTGGCTCAAAAAACAGAATTCCTGCATCCAGTTCCCCAAGATCTGAAACCTCAAGCTGTCATATGGATCAAGACTTGATTACTAACTTTGGTAAATTTTCTATGTTCATTCTGTTTATCTTCTACACTTGAAGCTTACGAACTATTATAATGTAGTTATAAATTTGACATATTTCCATATTAATTAAAATTGTGATAATTTTTGTTCTTATTTCCACTGAGCATACATACGCACATAGCTGTTTCCTTCTTTCTGTGTTTTACAGCATAATAATTGAAACATGGCTTTCACGATGCCTGCATGGACCTTGAGTTGTGTCTGTCTTTTATGCATTTCTTCGGCTTGATTCCTCTGCTGTTTTACATAATTTCTAAGCAGGCAGTGATGATGCAATCAAGCAGAAGGTGAGAGATGGAGAGGATGGCCATAATCATACTGTCCAACGACATACCACAGACGGTAATGCAAACAACCTGTTGAGAAGTTCAAACCCTGGAAGTAAAGAAAAAACTCCAGCAAAGAGAGTTAAAGTCAATGAGAATTTCCAGAAAATGAATGGTGGTTTCCCTGATGAATATCAACTTAATGCTAGAAACCATAATCCATCAATAGGCAAGAAAAGGAATGAGAGAAGCCTTTCTTCAGACAATGAAACCATAGAACAAAGTGACGACATTATTCAGAAGAGGAAACGGACGGATACATCTAACAAGACTGAGAAGGGCCGCAGTGGTACTTCTCTCTCAAAGTTTACCTCGAGTTCCTGCCCAGACATGAAGCCGTTCCTGAAACTCAAGTTTAAGAGTCCATATTTTGAACAGAATAGCTCCTGGGCTCCTACAGGAGACGAAGAGAACTCTGTTAAGGGACAGAGATCGACAAGGAAGAGGCCTTCAACCGATAAGAATGGATGGATGGGAAATGAGAAATTATCAAAATTGCATCTTGGTATCTAATGTCTGGAACAACTTATGAAGCTTGGATATTGCAGAACCTGGGTATGTATGCACCTATCTTATCATATCTGTGATAGTTTAGAAATTTGGTGAATATGTTTCTAGCATTTAACCACCTTACTTACCATCTGTGTGATTCAGAACGCCACCTGTTTTAATGCGTATAGAAATTAGAAAGCAACTAGCAGCTTATATAAAATGTCAGATATACCATGTTTATTTATTTAATTCGTTAATATATTTTGTGATTTTCACAATCCGTATATCATGGTTCCTGCATTCTGTTATACAAGCAACATAGATTTATGAATGGCCTCCGCTTTTTATGCAGGAATCATAAAGTGGGTTATTGATGTCAGCCAAGGAGCCACTCCATCATCTTCATCTTTGTCTCGCTTCTTGGTGAAGGATGCAATCCATGGCGATCCGTAATCAAGTAGTCGGTGAACCAAGTGATTCGTTTTGGTTCCCAGTAAAGTAAATCAAAGGAGCTCTTGAAATTAGTAGTCATCTTAACTTGTTGGATGTGAAGCTCTTTGGATTTGATAGCCTGATGCATCTAATTGTTCCAGGGTTCGCCTTTTATGTAGTTGAAAAAACACACGTTTACTAAACAAATTATTTGCAGCGGAAGTTTTAAGACTGTCCCAGCAAATCTTGTAACATCTGGTTAGTTATTTGCAGATTATTTGAAGTTCTCAGTTAACAGTTTGGCTATTTTCTCGTCTAGAAACCGCAGGTTTAGGCAACACCTAAGAGGTCCTAGTACTTCTAGCGAAAAACATTTTGCTCATCCATATGGGTTGGGTTTGTACCTGGTCACAAACTTTTTGCTCGTCTCAAGATGACGAAATTATTGACTATTTGCGAAAAATGCATTTGGCATGAATTACTTTGAGATATTGCTGTTGAGACATGCATCCTGACCAACATCTATTGGATTTATCATCAGAGGATAGATAGCTTAGTGTCGCAGGATCTGATAGATTTCATGCTTTTGAGAAATGATGTTCCATTAACCAAGCCAGTGTTGTTTGGGAATTTGCTGTGGGTTCGAATTCCTCTTTTGGAGTTTTGACGTGAGTTTTGACGTTGTTGGCTTGGCATTTGTAATTTAGGAAAGTGTGTTTCATGGTTAATGCTTGATTGAAATTACTAAATTAGTCTTGTTGATTTTGTAATCTTTTCTGGAAATTGAGCTAATTAATTAGCTTAAGAATACTAGCAGAAAGTGAAAACCCATCCTGATGAGAAGTCCTTGGCTTTTAATATACTTTCATGTTGAAGTACGGCTGCGAAAACAATAAATATGTAGCCTTCAGATATGGACAAGGAGCATTGACTATTCAGATAGAATAAGAAGTTTTCTTCTTTCTATAATTAGTCGTAAAAAGTCTTTTGCATCACAACCAGCTGTGCACGTAAATTAATCATTAGCGTCAATGACAAAAAAACATGAATTTGTTCGATCATTAAAAATGCGCAACTGAAACCATTTTTTATATTTTTAATCAAAGAAACCAACTACTGAGCTCGATGCTGTTCAAATTAATAATAAGCATCAACAACCGTGCACTATGACTGCCGCTTTGCTTGCAGATGCATGATTTATACTGTTCCATGAGATCATGTCAGAGTTAGTCATGCAGCTCAAAACTCTCCAACTATCAGATATTCAAGTAAATTGTTCGACTATAATATTTGAGCTGTGATATTCACCACGATAAATAAACGCGAACATGCATCGCGACAGACACATCACAGGTGGACCCCACCAAAACACTTTTGGTGGGGCCCACCTGTGATGTGTGTGTCGCGATGCGTATTCGAGTTTTATTTGTCGCTGTGAATATCATTAGCCATAATATTTAGAATCCTCCAAGTAAATGCGTCTTCCCATCTAGAGTCAATTCATGGTAGAGCGGATTGACTCGTAGTAAATCGGCCATTTGGTGAGGTGGGACAGATTGACCCATCATTTTTATGGATTAGAAAATTTCTAATCCAATTCAATCTAAGGTGGATTATGAATTAACTATCAACTCATGGGCCTAGCTATCAAAAATTAAAAAAATAAAATAAAATAAGTTTTATATAGTTTCATCAATTATCCAGAAATATATATTTTAAATATAAATACAAATGACTACTCATGCTAACGAAAAGTATTATTTTTATTTTAAAATTATAGTAAAAAATAATAAATTAATATGAAATTTGACTTATATATATTTTTTAACCCGTGCGGATGACTACCCGGGCTGTGGCCACGAGTGAAGACAGCTACCCTGGCTAGCCTCCTAATATTTCTATTTTTTCCCTTTTCTATTTAAAAAATTACCTTTTCACCGTCACTAACTACCCTTTTCTTGTTTTTTCCTTTTCTACCCGGGCTGTAGCTGGGTAGCCCGTGCGCGTGATCCCTCTGCTCCAGCAGCGCTCATGTCCTCTTCAACTCCTCCGCCCGGCTCTACACCGCGTGCCCCACTTCCCTCGTTTTCTGCCCCAGGTGTCCCACGACCGTCTCCGCCACCCTCCGCTTCGCGTAATCTTTCTGCTCCGGGCCCTGCTGCAGGGCCGCGCGCGCCTGCCTCATCGTGTAGGCCAGCGACGACACCCCGGTGCATCCCAGCGCCCCTGACGCCAGGAACCCCGTCACCGCCAGGGCCAACACCAGCGCCGCCGGAATCAGCACGGGGCTGAAGAGCAGGAACAGCGGCGCGAACACGACGAGCCCCACGACGGAGCCGGCGCGGGCGAGACCGGACAGCGTAAGCAGGAGACCGCCGAGGGGCGACATCGCGGCCACCGTCACCACCTGCGACGCCGTCGGGCCCTTTCCTGCAGCTTTCCCCTCACTACGTCGATCGGGTAGCGGTCGCCCATGAGTTCTCTGCTTGCGATGGCGCTGAGTCAGTCGGCCGGACTGAAACGAGCGGTGGCCTTTATAGACATGCCGGAAGGGGAAGCGGACGACGCGTGTCGAGGCAGGGACG
>JBBPFP010188021.1:0-17660 GCA_037974795.1 Kaempferia galanga | reverse complement strand
AAACATATTTATCTAATAATTACTATATATTAATAAAAAAAAATACCGAAACTGTATCGGCACAACACGATACCTAAACCGTATTGTTCCGGTGAGGGACTGAAACTTTGGCACGGGTTGAGATTTTAAACCTTGCCTGTAATTGCATATCAAATATATTGCATAATTAAATCTGTAGTTATATATTACTGTTTACATATTATTTGATAGTGTTCATTAATAATTTAATTAATAATGTTAATTATATATTCAATATTATTTAGTTATTTATTAGATTAATTAATCTAACAGTATTGAATGAATTATTAATTAATTATGTATTAATTTTTAATTTGTTTACCCCCAAACAGACCATTGTTTTCACCTTCACATGCTCACAGCATCCTCCTTGCATTGTTTCCATCCACCTTAAATCCATCCGCCTCTACTATCACCTTTTTCCTACACCTAATCTAATTAGTCATATGTTAATAACACAAAAAATATTACCGATAATATTTTAGTAATTAGTTTAAGCGCATCCTTTAATTAGTATATTTATTTCAGCCACTGCTGTTATTCATCAAGTAAGCTCGGGCATCCATAACTAAAATGAAACCAAATTGTATCAAACCAAAGTGGGGAAAATTTTAGTTTGTCAGTTTGATCTTTTTTCATTTATTTTATTTATAAAAAAATTGCAATAATTTGGGACAATGGTAAGCTGCTGATAAAACCAAACAGAACCAACATGGATCATATTTAAATATATCTTATATTTATATGTTCAGGTATGTATTTTGTAAGTTGATAAAATTTAATATATTATTTGCAGTATTTTTGGTACTACAAATAAATATTTACAGGAATCATTATAGTACAAGAATCATGACGGAGATGGTTTTTGACAGGATATATGAGAACGAGTCCGTGGCTCTAGAATTATATGGTGCATGCCTAATTCAGAAGCCTTGCAATGAAAAACAAAAGCAAAACTAACAATAATGGTTTACGTGTTCACAGATGAAAACAAAATCATAGTCTTAAAGATAAAAATGTTTTTCTGACTTGGAAAACACATGACCTAATCAACAAACTAGTAAGGGGTAATGGATATGGTAGGAAAGTTCAATGGTTATGTTCAAGACAATACAAAAGAATAAGGGAAGAGACATCAAGAGGATTAGTGGGATGAGAGGCGAGAATGGAGGGGTTTCTGACACTAGAGGGAAGGTGGTGCTGTAACATGACAAGGGGGAAGCTGCAATGGCAGTATTCTTTTTCCTCTAGGAGGAGATTAGGTCGTCAGTTTAAAAGTTCACCCATAACATACTAGTACCATTTTCTCATTCAAAGAGTAAAGCCTTCGTTGGATGATTCATATTGCAGGATTCTTCCGTGTATTATTTCTCAACATGATATGGCATGTTGCACTTTCCATTTAGGCAACTGTAAATTACCTTTACATGTTTGTAGCACCAAAACCTTGCTTTTGTTTGAATAAACTGACATCTGAGTGTCTCTTGCCATCTGCCTCAATGCCCTAGTCCATATTTACATGTTAAGTACCAACTATTATTGTGTTATCAGAACTAGTATCCTAGCTTCAGAACGTTCATTTGGAAAATCATAGTACAAGTCTTGTCTCTTTATTTTTCTTCTTTTTCTTTGTTTTGAGGAATTGAAAACGTAGTTTTTTTAAAAAAATTATTTCTGCTCATTTCTTCAGTACTTTTTCTTCCATGCATTTTAAGGGACCACCACCAGGTTCATGTGTATGTTTCTTCTTGATGTAAATTTGTTATGCTAAAAATATTTTTTTATTATCATGTATAGATTGTGTTTTTTACAGAGTTCTTGCACTGAGCAATTTATCTGTCAGTTGATCTATTGAATTTTGTTTTGCCATGTCTTATATATCTATCAATTATTTGCAGTTTCAAGTTTTTTTCATGTGTATATTTTCATTTTCCATGACAGTTGGAGTATGACATGTTGGAATATGTGGTGATTGAGCGTCTAGTATATGGAGGGCGATCTAAGCTCAAAGATGATGGCCTTAATCTGTCAGATTGGCTTCAATCTCTTGCATCCTTCTGGGGTCATCTGTGCGTATATATTTCTTCAAATAAATGCTTTTAACCTCCACAATGTTTACTCATGATAGTTTATTATGATCTGAATATGTTTATTTGTTGAACTCTGATTTGTTAAATTCGGCCTACAAAATTTTCTTTTTTGGTACTATAACAAATATCACTTATTTGCTTATTTTCAGTTGTAAGAAGTATCCTTCCATGGAGTTGAGAGGTCTTTTTCAGTATCTTGTCAATCAGTTGAAGAAGGGCACTGGTATTGAGCTTGTTCTTTTACAGGTAGCTTCAAAGGCTTTATCTTTTGGTTGTGGTCTTGATAAGAACTTTGAACCTACACAATTTGGTCCGAGTGCAGGAACTTATTCAGCAAATGGCAAATATGCAATACACTGAAAATATGACTGAAGAACAACTTGATGCTATGTCTGGAAGCGAGACTTTGCGGTATCAGGCTACTCTGTTTGGAATGACTAAAAATAATAAGGTAAATTCACATTCGGCCTCTATAAGTCATCATGTGAGACTATTAAGCAGATAATCTTTCAACATTTGTGATGATTTGTGTTTTTAAGTATACTTGTATATGTTTGCCCACATTTATCATATGCATTTCTATTACTTTTCACTAGAGAGAGAGAGGAAGGACAGTGCATGTCCAAAATAAAAACTCATCTCTAGCTCAATTTAATCGTGTACTTTCTGCTCTAGCAACATGTTCATATGATGCTAACGTACGTTCTCTCGTTTTATCATAAATAAAAACTAAAAATTTGGTGTCTTAGTAACTGAATACACACATCTCAACATATGCATTACACATTTGGCTGTAGCTTTTGCCTAATGTTCAATGCCAAACTGGTATCTGTTGTGGCTTCAATGCCTGTGCAAATTAGTTTCGCTTAGCCAAAGCCTCTAAGAAATGGATTTGGCTATATTTTCTTTTACCTAGACAATAATTTTTTCTTGTTTAATATCTACATTGTTTCAGATTTAATTGTTGAGAGTTTCAGAGTTTTTGCATGCTTTTGTATTTGGTTTCTCCATTTTTGTCCGACAAAAGAAAATTTTGTTCTCAAATTGGTTGGCTGGCTTCAAATGAGGGATTTTACTGTTAGGTTTATCAATGCTCAACTTGCTATAAGTTATTTCTGTGATTATTATATGTATTTCTTGTTATTTCTTATTGTTGTAACTCTTATTTTGCCAATATTTATGTTTTCTTATTATTACATAAATTGATTTTCTGCACGGTATTTAATAGATAGGTAAACTTTTGGATTTAGGCCTCTGTACCTATTTCCACTCTTGTTAGATTCATTGATGAAGACAGCCATCTGAACCTTGTCATGCTAGATTCAAATTTAAAGTTGATGCTCTAAGATACAGAAAAATGTACAAATTGTATGTCATTATTTCTTTTGTTGTTGTTTTTGCACTTTGATCACTATTTGTCAAGGAACCAGATGTAGGTTCACAGCTTGTCAGTTAAATTTGTGGATACAATAAGTCTTCAAACCTTATAAATTGCAATGTGCCTTTTAGTTTAAAATGTCTTTATGTGTGTGTGAGTAGGTGAGATTGCTGACATAACATAGTTGTCAGAATCCATATCCATTTGTAGATCTGATGGTAAAAGAATATCGAAGTATGAATTAGTTGTGTTAGTAGGATAAATGAAATTGGAATCATTAAGAAACAAATTGATGAAGAGAAAATTAAATAGTTTCATATACGAGATAATAAATGTGGTTAAATTACAATATTTCATCAAAAATCATATTACTAACAATGTGCATTACAAATTATAAACAGAATTAATAAAATTAAACTGATGTGAAGTTACTAAGTAGTATTAGAATATTGTAGCAAAAAAGCCGATTACGCTCAGCCAAGTGCCCCTCGTCATGTGAAGGGAGGTAAATCACAGGTCAACTTACAAAGTAGTATTAGATTATTAATATATAGAATGGCAGTTTTGAGGTTAATGTTGATCAACTGGTACTATATTTCTTGATTGGCAATGACATCTCGATCTAGAGAGAGTAGTTGATAAGACACTTGGTTTAGCTAGTGACAGATTGTTAAGGTTGAAGGGTCAATCAAACAGTGGCTAGTAGAGCGAATTAAGTTGGATTTCAAGATTGTGCTTGTTCACTTGGATTCAAGACATTGTTGAGCCTTTCCTGATATTAACTCGGGCAATCCCTATATACGTTTGCAAATTTTGACACAGTAACAATTCTCTACCTTAGCAAGTGTTATTTGGTTGTCCTTTTATTGTGTAATTGATCTACTGCTGTCTTGCAGTTCTTTATAAAACTCCCAAGTTGTTTAATTGTATGATCATATCTTGTTTTTCCTTGTTGGGACTGAGTTAATCGACTGGAGTCTTTGCAGTTCTTTATAAAACTCCCAAATTCTTTGGTCATGTGATAATATCTTGTTTTTTCTTGTAGGTACTGAGTAAATCCACCAACAGGCTGAGGGATGCATTGCTACCTAAGGAAGAACCAAAGTTGGCTATTCCACTTCTAGTACTTATTGCTCACCACCGCTCCATGTAATGTGCTTTACTTCACCATTTATTCAAAACTGTTTCAACTTATTCTGTTTGTGTATCCCTTATGTTAGTTGTTGCATGATAATTTTACTAGTTCATTTTGAATTCTGATTTATAATGTAATTATAACTCCAAAGCTGAGCTCGTTGCTTCGTGTATAGGGTTGTCATGAATGCAGATGCATCATACATCAAAATGGTCAGTGAACAGTTTGACAGGTGTCATGGCACACTCCTGCAATATGTAGATTTTCTATGCAACGCATTGGCTCCTGCAGCTTATGCTCAGTTAATTCCTTCTTTAGATGAACTTGTGCAAAAGTACCATCTGGACCCAGAGGTGCTTTTTCCCCCTTTTAATTCTCTCTTTTGATTAATTAATATAAGTGTCTCAAACTTTCAGATTTTTTAAAAATCTTTCTAAAAATTTCACTTGCTTCCAATTCATAGCTAAAATGTTTAAGCTATTCAATTTATAAACCAATCTTATAAACTCTTTATTTGTTAAAGCTCTTTTTCCTTAATAAAATAAGATATTTTCCATTAGGAACAATATGTTTTTTTAAACTTAAAATACTTTATTCATTCAAAGAAAAAACATTTTCAAATAATAATGATATTTTTTGTTAGTAAGAATAGTTAAAATCAAAAGCAGGAATCAATAATTATTAGAATTGAAGAACTCATGTGGACAATTGGATGAAGTTGAAATTGTTTAAATAATTTAGCTATCAAATTGTAGCCATGAAACTTGTGGGTGGTTTTGGGAAAACATGAAAGTTTATCTTCAGATTGCATTGAATGGACCTTTATTTGGAAATAGCATAAGAATTTTCTGCTTTTACTTTTTGATGTGAGCGTACATATGCTTGTTGCTTCTTATAGTACCTAGGTAAAACTGAGCTGTATGGTAGAATATGATTTTTGTTTTGTCATATGTAGATTTAAAATCTAAATTCTCGTTTGACACAGGTTGCTTTTCTGGTATATCGGCCTGTGATGAGACTCTTCAAAAGAATGCATGGATCTGATTCTTGCTGGCCCCTTGACACCATTGACCACTCAAACAATGAAACTGAAGAAAATGAAATAGAGCCTTCAAATTCATCAAATGATGTTGTATTGGATCTTGGTTCGCCATGGAGACCTATAATGTAAGATCTCTTGGTTTTAAGCTGTGTTTCTTAGCTTTGTTCCAATATTTCTCTCACAAAGTTTTACTGTATGTGGCCTGTCCAATATATAGTTGCCTTATTTCTGAGCTCAATAGCTTTCGGATTTTACATTGAAATTGCATCATGCTTCTTAATATTTTACATATTCATGTTGTACTTATAATTTTTCAGGTGGTCAGATCTTCTTGCTACAGTCCAGTCAATGCTTCCCTCAAAAGCTTGGAATAGCCTTTCTCCAGATCTGTATGCTACATTTTGGGGATTAACTCTTTATGATCTTCATGTTCCCAGAAACAGATATGAGGCAGAGATTGCCAAACAACATTCTGCCATGAAAGCCTTGGAAGAGATTTCTGACAACTCAAGTATTGCAATCACAAAACGTAAAAAGGACAAGGAAAAGATTCAAGAGGTTTTAGATAGATTGACTAGTGAATTTCAAAAGCATGAGCAGCATGTCTCATCTGTGCGCCAACGGCTTGCTCGTGAAAAGGATAAGTGGCTAAGTTCCTGCCCTGACACTTTAAAGATCAACATGGAGTTTCTTCAGCGATGCATTTTCCCTCGTTGCACCTTCAGCATGCAAGATGCTGTGTATTGTGCTAATTTTGTGTTTACCTTGCATTCTCTTGGAACACCTTATTTTAACACAGTTAACCATATAGATGTTCTTATCTGTAAAACCCTGCAACCTATGATCTGTTGCTGCACTGAATACGAAGCTGGAAGACTTGGAAGGTTTTTGTATGAGACATTAAAAATGGCATACCACTGGAAGGTAAATGGGAATTGTTTCAGTTGTGCTACATTGTCCTCTTATTTTGGTTTTGGAAAATTATCTTATCAAAATTGTCTTATAGGAAGATGATTCATCAGTTTGCTTCAAATTCATGCCATAAGATCTTTTTTTCCTTTCACAGAGTGATGAGTCTATTTATGAAAATGAATGCGGAAACATGCCTGGATTTGCCGTTTATTACAGATTTCCAAACAGTCAGCGTGTCACTTACAGCCAGTTTGTTCGAGTATGCACTTTTCGTGTTTTTTACTTTTATGTAGCATTAAATTCCTAGATTCTTTGAAGTTTAGAAGTTTCATAGATGCAGCATTGTTGCTTAGCCTTGGCTAGTAAACATGTGGGTTGTAAATCTTCATAACACACGCAGTTATAGGTTCAACAGTCTATGGTAGTTGTTTCTGATTTTTTTTCATGTATTGATTTTTATCATATTGTTATATCTTTACCCAAATGTTTTATGCACCAATCAGAATGTTATCCTTTTTTTTTATTTGCATTATTTTTTTTTTTATGTCTCATGTATTCTCATCTTAACTTGTTTTGCATTATTCTTCATCTAGGGCATCCTCTTCCTCGACTTATTTCTACCTCTGTTTTTCTAACCCTTTCTGTTTCCTTTTTATTATGTCTTCCCAATTTTTTAATCCTGCCATGGATGTATTGTCTTTCAATGACATTTTTGCTACTAGTTTGCATCATCTTTGCAAGTGCCAGGCTTGAAAGATCTGCCCTAAATTAGATGATTGAAATATATCACTAATGTATGTTTCCTACACCTCCATCTCTATTTATTCGATAGATTTACTTGATACTCCTATGATATTTGCAAAGTTCTGCAATGGCCATCTGCTGGGTAATGCAAAAAAATTATTCTCGGTTTATGGCTAGCATTTGTGATCTTAGGAAATAAAACACACTTTACATATATATAATTGGAGATTATTTTAGCAAACTCAGTTTCATTAATTATTTTGGCTAAATTTGTTACTGTATTTTACTGAGTTTTTGTTTTGTTTTGGGAAGGTACACTTCAAATGGAACACAAGAATAACACGGTTACTTGTACAGTGCTTGGAATCTAGTGAATACATGGAAATAAGAAATGCACTTGTTGTTTTAACCAAAATATCTAATGTGTTCCCTGTTACCCGAAAGTCTGGACTTAATCTTGAGAAAAGGGTAACAATCATTTCTTTACCCTTTTTTTCAGACGTCATCTAAAGGATTCAGAATTCTCAATTCCCATTTTGGTTGGACTATTCTTTATAGGTGACCAAGATTAAAGGAGATGAAAGAGAGGATTTGAAGGTTTTGGCCACTGGAGTTGCTGCAGCATTGGCTGCTCGTAAGGTTGGTCATAAATTGGATAATGTTGTGTTAGACTGATTTTAATTTGCAACAAATTTTATCCATATCAATTTTCTGGTTAATATCTTGTTCATTCATTTATCTACTGATACAGAGCTTATGGGTTTCTGAAGAAGAATTTGGCATGGGCATTGTAGAGTTGAAATCAACAGCGTCAGCTGCAAAATCAGTACCTGGTAATTTTTGAACGTCTTTATCAATTGCAACATTACTCCAAAGGATGTTAAGAGGACCAAATTCTTATACAGGAAATCAGATGGTAGACCCTTTGAGCACAGGCAAGGAACATATCCAACACACGAAATCTACTGATAGTTTGAAGCCTGAGTCTACACAACCGAAAGTGAAAATTGGCCTTCTGGCAAATGGGCAGGAAACAAACTTCTCTATATCTGCTACAATGAGTAAGAGTTCTGGTCTTGCGAAAAACATGGATGAATCCATGAGATCAGATGATGTGAGTACCAAAGCTTATACTAAGGGTACTGCAGAATCCGATGTAAGTAATGATCATACTCCACCTATGCATCTTAAGTTGCACACTTTATCTTGAACCTTAACTTTATTGCTCATGCCTTAGTAGATATCAGTTTCGAGAATCTATTATGTTAATTTTCTGGATATATTCGGGTATGGTATCTTGGTGTTAAATTCTTCAACATACTTTTCACTAATGAAAGAAAACAAATATTTTAGTTTTCAATATAAATCTCGTGCTATCGTCCTTCTTGGCTGATATTATTTTGAGCTCACACTGAGCCATGGGACAATGTTGGAACATCATGCCATTTCATGTCTTCAGCAAGTGTTCAAAGGTTACCATGAAAGAACGAAGGTTAAACAAAGCATGACTTGCAAGCCAGCAAACAATTTCTCTATTATGTGCAGATGGGAACAAGTGTGAATCCTTTCTTCATTTCCAATCCTTCTTCTCTGTTGATTCCACTTTATCTTCTCTCTCTCTCTCTCTCTCTCTCTCTCAATCTTGCTCCTGTCCACCAACTACACCATATCAACAGAGTTAAGTTGTGCCAAATGCCAATCTATATCATGCAGCATAGGTTAACATCAAGGAATGAAATAAGTAGCTAAACCTTGCTTTATTTAATTGTTCTTTTAAGTGCCATTTATTTAATTGCAACATGCCTTCAAACACGAATAATGAGTAAAGTAACTTTATATAACAATGGGGGGATGCCATTTTATAGGCCTTGCAACCCAGGCTAAAATTTAGGTACAACAAATTAGTCTTATATGACTTTCGTACAATAAATTCCTCAACATAAAATTAGATTAGGTTTTGATTGAAATAAAAATAGTGAGAATATAAATAAATAAAAAATAGAAATTAAAGCATCAATTGATTTTCTTTTTCCCAGTTTATTTTAAATGGGTATTTTATATGCATCATTCTCCACCAATGACTGCCTCCTAAAGAGTTGTTGTCTACATCATAGTCATTTCCTCCAATAAGGAATATTGTAAGTCAACAATAGGAAAAAAACACTGTGCATCCCAACTATCCCCTCTATGTCTTGAATAACTGTGCCAAATATGAGTTCTTGTATCATAACTAAAGGCACACATCTGTGGAAAAATTGGCAGACAAAGATAGAACATTGAATGCCTTACAATTAGCAATTTTACTACGTTAAAGATTGAAATATTATTAAGATGGGGGAAAAGTTAAAGCAAAAGCATCAAGATTAATCTTTCTTGTGGGTGAGTTTGTAGAGCAAACATGAGGGTTCTTGGAAAAGAATTTAAGCCTACACTTTTGTATGAGCAATGTATATCATATTCATTGTGCCAACAAATATTTTGTTAATCATTCTCAGTATGATTGTTCTCGTAACTTTGCAATGTGTGTCTTATATACACTCATTAGAACTCTGTTTGGTAGAAGAAATAGAATTGGATCAATTGATTACGAGCTTGATACTCATGAGTAACTAAAATTGGACATGTACTAGTAGACAATTAACAAATTTTATATGATACCTAATGTTCTTCATCGTGTTTATTTAGTTTAATTTGTTATTTTAGATTCATAAAATAGTTTGGAGAATTCAACAATTGTCAGTTTGTTCTATCGTTAGTGGCATATTGGATGTTCCTTAAAATAGGCATGTTATTAGGTGACTCTTCTTGACTTAACAATAAGCTCATTCGAGGATCTTAGATTTTAGTAGAAGTGGGTTATGCTTTGCCTATTATCTCTTATGATACTATGGTCGGCATCAATTTTGGTTCTCTCATTTCTTTCTCAAAGTGGAGTTTGAGGCAATTTAACAAGTGTTTTTTGTAGAGTTAAATTTTAGGATTCATTTAAAAGTTCTTTGATCAAAGGAAAGTGCGACTAAATGAGGTGAAGGCTCTGATTGTTGTATCTTGGGTAATAAAATTTGCGTTGCTCTTGGATCTTTCTTTTCCTTTTCAACTTGAGTCTGTATGAGGAGATAGAGAGGCTTACTTTTGCTGTTTGTAGCTTTACTTTTAGTTTTTGCTTAGCTACGTTTAGTTGGATTAAGCTTAATGGTTATTTATTTTGTTTACAAGAATATGTACTCTTTCCATTATAATGATGAAGAGGTCAATCAAGAATAGTGTAGATAACATATGGAAGAACATCCATCATATTTGTAACTCTGCTCCCATTTGAGGACATCAAACATATCTTCGTGATTGATAAAGAGGTGTCGTCCAAATGAACCGATGAGGATGGGTAATATGGTACATGTATCAACACACAATATAATTTAGCACGAGTTGAACTGTATTGATGTCTCTGATCTACTC
Organism: Kaempferia galanga; assembly: GCA_037974795.1. Taxonomy (NCBI): domain Eukaryota; kingdom Viridiplantae; phylum Streptophyta; class Magnoliopsida; order Zingiberales; family Zingiberaceae; genus Kaempferia; species Kaempferia galanga. Next base: position 6,885 of record JBBPFP010188021.1, on the reverse strand, counting down.
CTACTTAATCTATTTACCTAAAAAATATAATTAGTTCTGTGAATATTACATAGAACAACTTGTGAAAATTTAATTATAATTCAATGCTCCTTGTGCATAATAACTTGTATATTTTATTATTATTATTGATAAACCAATCTTTAATTGAGCTAAAAAACATATTCAATTCAATAATGGATTTACTTGAGTTCAAGACTTAAATTGGTTTCAACAAGTTTATGTTAACCTCTACTGGTGAAATTATAATTTTATTGATTAGAGTTTGATTTTAGGATTGAATTGTGTTCAATCTAGTTTTACGTTGAATCATTTTTAATTGAACTGAGACTCAATTGCTTAGGGCACTTCCATGTGATGGCATGGCTAAGTAATCTGACAGTAACAATGTGAGACTGGATTTACCTCTCACATATGGTTGTGGGGCCGAAGGTGTGGGCCCCTGGGATGGCGAATTCCACCTTTGCTATCATTGTATAACAGAGGATGGACTTTTTTAGAGTATGATTCATGCAAATTTCACATCTATGACAATTTATATCTATTATGATATAAAAGAAATATAATTACATGTCTATGTTGGTCCCTATCCTGACTAATAAAACTTGTAGGATAAATCTGGCCAATCAACTTAACATGGTACTAAAGGAGAATGTCTTGAATTGATATCCTACTTGAAGTGGAAGGGATAGAAATATAAACTATAGGTTGGTCTTTTTTTTCAATGTTTGAGCTTCTAGGATAATGAATTAGCCAATCAACTTAAATACTATATAGAGTTGTCCTCCATGTGCTTCCTATATGGGTAGTTCGAATGCATTTGGTTTTCTCCTACTTTCTTCAACTTTATGCGGTTCATTTAATCAATTATCTTTTTTGTTTTCAAAATTCTAAATTGTAAGTTTATTTTCCTGATGGTCCATACCAGTATTATAATCTAGTCTCTAAACTAAAAGCTGGTGGAGTTCTTATACAGGTATAGTTGGTCAACATGCAATTTGTGTACCAGGCATTTTGAAGGATATACGTTAATAATCGATCTAGGTTTGGTGTACATCACTGTTACTTTTTAAGTCAAATAACCTATTAACAATTTTTTGGGAATTGTTTAGGTTGACTAATCAAGATCTTTATTAATAAGAAACTGTCTTGCATTTTGATATTTAAGATTCTCATATCTATCATCTATAATTCTCATAGTGCATACTGAGGATATTTCTTCTCATCACATAAGAGTATTGACAGATAATGGTCATAATAAGTTGCACGGGTGAACAAGAGCATAACAAAAAAATGAGTCTTTTATGGTTAAGATATGATGAATAGCTTTTGGCTAAGGTATATTTTAATTTTTGTGACAGAATAATTAAAGATATTGGGTTGATGTTTGTAAGGTTACTTTCAACTTCACTCTTTGTGTTTCACTATATGCAATTGTTGTTGTATTGTGTCTTAAATGTGTTATTGTACCAGATTCTAAGCTTCTTTTTAATATTTTTACAATTAATATTGGCACAAGATACCATATCTTCTCTTGCATCATATGGAAATTGTTCTTGAATTTTGAAATTTTTATGACCTTTGCCATTGGAAAATAATTGGCAGCTTCTGAAGACACTATAATTTCATGTAGAGGTGATTGAAATTATACCAAAAGCAATAGGTTTGGCTAATTGTCTCTATAATGGAGAACTTTCTGTAAGAATCCATGCTTAGCCTAACAACTTATGGTTGTGCTTTCCTCGTAGAGGCATCAATATATAGATCAATTAGCGAACAATACTGCAAGAATCAATATTTGCTCATAGTTACCAACTTATGGATGCACTATCATAATAAGACATAATTTAAAAGATCAACTATTTTTAAACTCTATTATTTTTTTGTGATTTACTGAATGTTCACTTTGTAACAACACTGAATGCAATCTACCTTATGAACAGGCTTTGTTGGCCTAATCATTTTCCAAACTAGCAACAGGAGTAAACCTTATTCTAAACTAGTTATATTCTTGTTGGCAGACAAGAGTACTACAAAAACGAGCTTCTATTCCAAAGCTGATAAAACAGGAGGTTGCCAAAGAAGACAACAAAACTGGAAAACCAGCTAGCAGGAGTGCCAGTCAACAGTCTTCTATATCTGCAGACAAAGATGCCCAAGTTTATCCAGCTGATAATAGGGAGGGTGGAACTATTGTTGCTTCTTCTGCAGTATCCAATGGTATCTCTGTGCCTGCTTCTGCAAAAACATCAGTTACATCTATTAGAATGAATGAAATGCATGAAAATGTGGAAACTTCTGATGCATCCATTAGACAACAGAAGAGAACATTTCCTGGTGAAGAACAAGAAAAAACATACAAACGCAAGAAAGGAGAAACTGAAACTAAAGACAGTGAAAGTACTGATGTACGAGTTTCTGATAAAGAAAGAGGTCATGATGCAAGAGCAATGGATAAAACACCTTTTCTGGAGCTTGAGAAGCCTTCTTTGGAAGAGCAGAGTACTAATAGATCACTGGATAAATCAAAGGATAAAACTAATGAAAGGCATGAAAAGGATCCCAGAGAAAAGTCAGATCGCACTGACAAAGACCTTCATGAGAAATCAAGAGATAGGTCACTGGAGAGGCATGGAAGAGAGCGTTCTATTGAAAAAATGCAAGATAGGAGCACCGATAGAAATCTTGATAGGTCAGTTGAGAAAGCTAGAGAGGATAGAAGTAAAGATGATCGTACCAAGCCCAGGCATACTGAGATCTCCACAGATAAGACACATCTCGATGAACGATTTCATGGACAAAGTTTGCCTCCACCTCCACCATTACCTCCCAGTTTTGTTCCTCAATCGGTGGGTAGCAGTAGAAGAGATGATGAGATAGACAGAAGAACTAGTAACACAAGACACATCCAGCGACTTTCTCCTAGACATGATGAAAAAGAAAGGAGGCGATCAGAAGAGAATACTTTAACCTCCCAAGACGATTCAAAACGTAGAAGAGAGGATGACTACCGTGAAAGAAAACGTGATGAACGGGATGGACCATCAGTCAAGGTAGATCTTAATTCTGTGTAAAATTTTCTTCTCCAGAATGATAAAAGATCACGTTTTCAAAAGGCTACACAATTATCCACATTATATAAAGTCCTTTTCTATATTAAAATTTTCAAAATTCTTTTATTTATCATTATTATCCTATTTTAGGATTTGCATAACTGGCATGTCCAAAAGGCTTTAGCTTTCATTATCTGTTAGGTGATCATGATTAAATACATAGGTGGATTTTAATGTGCCATGGATCTGAAATAATAGGCTAAAGAAACAAAGCAACAATTTTATCAGAAGCTATGGAAAATTGAAGATAAAACTCATCCGGATGAAAACTGAGCACCAATATGCAAAAAATTGCCAACAAATTTGTAATGGCAGCACATTGCACTAGAGTGGAAATTGGAAACGTCTTACTTTGAAAAGATATATGGTTGTCGGCAACATTACTATTTAATTAGTGTATGCTCTTCATCCTTGTCTTTCTGTTATCCATTCAATAACCTACATAAAAACAAATTCACCCGTGCAGTTTGTTAATCATTTTTGATTGGGCAATATGTTTCTGCTCCATTTGTAATCTTTATCATCAAGCAATGTGTGGCAACTGATTGGTCAGCTCCACTTTTAATGATGTGTAATTTCCTTACATAATGTTTTTAGTTTCCAGCTGAAGTAAATCCCTCTCTAATCTCTCTTAATGCCCAATGCATGTCTCAATTATTATCATATCAACTTTCACATCCATCAACTCTTAATGGGTACAAGGTCTTAAATCATACTATTCGTTTCATGTTTGCAAATGGATAGCGATGGTTAGGTTTTCAATTCCTTTACCAGATAGTTGACTGTCAGATTTTGGTCAAGATCATTAATATGCTAAAAGTCAATGATGTTTTTGTGTTATGATCACCAGATGGACGACAGGGAGAGGGATAAAGTCCCCATGATGAAGGATGATACAGAACTCATTGCAGGCTCCAAGCGACGGAAACTGAAGAGAGAACACATGTCATCTGAAACTGGTGGAGAGTATTCGCAAGCTGGTCAGCTACCTCCCTCACTTGCTCCAGGAATGCCTCAGTTATATGATGGTAGAGAAAGGGCAGACAAAAAGGTAGTCATCGGGCAGCAACGTGCTGCATATATAGAGGAAGCTCCAAGAATACATGGGAAGGAAGCTGCAGGCAAAATTAACCGAAGGGAATCTGATCAGTATCCTTATGCCTACTTGTACGCTTTCAATTACATTTCTTCACCAATCTATAACGTCCTCTTTAGATCTAATCTTGTGTTATTTCAGTTAACTTAAGTTTTTACATGTATATGTGAAAATAATCATTTTTACAAATTGTAGGTAGCACAAAAATGAGTGGGACACATAGGTGACCAATTTAGATTAATATTTTTCTTCATCAACAGCTACTTATATATCTACCTTTTATTTTGTTCCAAGTGTTCTGAGTAGTGCTTTGGCCCTTTTGTAGTTGAAGAAAAAGTGTGCACTTTTAGGATAACCACCATAGGAGTGAAAAATGGCTATGTTCTTTGGCTCCTAATTATGAATGAACGTCCAAAATTATTATGCTATTTATGTGAGACTCCCCGCCTGAATATGAACAATTTTTTAGTTTTGTTTGAAATATGTTCCGTTTAGAATGATTGTCTAAGTACATGAATTATTGTGCAGTACAAATTACTGTTCAAATTGTTTGTTGCATAAGGCGAAAATCCATATCTTGATAATTGATGTTTATATGATTTTTTTTTAAAACAGTAAATAGCAAGCTTCTCTTGTTTTCGTCTTCCATTTTTTGGTCTAGAAAGTGTTACTTTGACTTGTAACTTCAGACTACATGAAAGGGAATGGGAAGAAGAAAAGCGAAGACCTGAAGCAAAAAGGAAGCACAGAAAGTAGGGAGCGATGAGCATTTATGTGCTGATGTTCTAGGAGCAACATCGCAAAGCTATTGCAGGTTTAGCCAGGTGTTAACTAACATCTAATGGGTGTCAAAATTTTGTTGAGCTATGAACCTGTTGCTTCGATGAGTGCATCTAGTGTTTCTGCTGTCTGTGGCATGCCAGTGCTGTCGCGGATCAGAATAAACTCAGAAGATGGATTCAACGATGGAATTTGTAGTACTGCATTTGTGGACCTTGCCACAAGCAGATCCATTAAACTTTCAGACTCTACAGCACAGGAGATGACAGAATTCTCATGAACTATTCTACTCTACCTGCATTGTTTTTGGTATGTAAGTGTCCTTACCGATCCACTTGTTGTCTCCAATCATGAAAATATTAATTATGATGATTGTGATATTATTTATTTGGACATTGTTGGGAGATCGGTGCAGCGTGCAATAGTATGTAGATTGGAACTAGATTTAAATTAATTTTGCAATCATTCATAGTTTTTGTGCTATAGGTTCTAGTAAAGAAAGATTTTAATTAGTATGAGAAGGGTTAACGATTCATCTTGTGTATGTAAACATTGCGCCCTTGTCTTGCGGTCAGTATATTTTGTTCTTCTGTATGTTTTGTAGAAATTGGTGTAAAGTAATTTTCTAGATGTTGCAATTCTTGTCATGTTTTTGGTGATAGGTGTAGGACTCTTTAGTCCGATGTCAGCTGGCAAGCCCTATTAATATTTTATCTATAGTCTTTTCCGGACATTTTTCAATAATTCAAAAGAACTTGTAGCTTTAAATTTTACTATTTAAATTTCATATGTTGTCCATACTTATCAACACCATGGTCAACCTTCAACATTCTCTGATTACTTTGTTATCCCTTGATTACCATCTTTCTTTATCTTTAGGGAGTACGGAAATAAAATTTGAAGAAATTTTTTCACATGAAATTTTTTTCAACCTTTGTTTTATTAAAAACAAATAGATTACTCGTCCGCTACCTTTCCTTCTTTGCTTTTATTTTTTTCCCTTGCACTCGTGATGGTGGGGCTCAGTGTGATAAAAAATTTAGAGTTTGAGAGTCGTCATTAAAATTTTTTTTTAATGGGTAGTGGATTGACTTGACTCTGAGGATGGATTTTTATTTTATTTGTTTATGAAAAATTTTTAAAAAAATTGAATCAATCATCTAAAATTTAATATTATTTGGCATAATAATAATTATTATTTAATAGCTTCGTGTCTCTAGAGATTTTTTTTCTACTTTAAATTCCTTTTCCTCTTCAATCTCCACCTCGGAAAAACTTTTTTAATTTTCTCTCATCCATTTTATTTCTTAATCATCTAATCAAACAAATTTTATTTTATAATTTAAAAATTGATATTTTAATGTACTATTATTAATCACATATGACTGCGTATATGGTTGGGTTATAATGTTTTCGGTAAGTTTATCCCATTGGAGTTCATACAAATAAAAAAAACAAAATTCGGTTTGAGGGAATTAAGCAGAAAACGTTTAACCTTTTAGCGAATTATTTTATGGACAGTTCCAAATTGTAAAGCACGTTGTGGAAAATGTTGTATCCGAGTAAAATATTTTTAAGGAATAAATTTTAAAGTAAAATGACACTCTTATTTATATTACGGCTTTTTACCAAAAGGCATATCCAAGTTATGTGATTTACCAAAAGGCATAGTAAGATTTTAGATTTACCAAAAAACGCAGCTAAAATAGTAAAATGATGGACCAAAAGCACGTTGACGAATTATTTTTTGCATTGTAACACCTTAAATTCGTCAAAAAAAACCAAAACCCACTGATGGACCTAGAGAGCTCCGATTGCACCAATTTCAATTCCTGTGGATTTCTGAGGTTGCAAGGAGTTCAAATTGGCTATCCATTATTTTTTTTGACGAATTTAAGG